>JASDQU010711136.1:7625-19953 GCA_032191745.1 Picea mariana
GGACTTCACGTCGCGATGAAGGATAGGCAGCCCACAATCATGGTGAAGATAGCTCAACCCCTCCGCAGCTTCTACTGCAATTTTGTATCTGGTACTCCAATCCAGATGCTTGCCATTGTTTCCATGAAGCAACTTCCCCAGGCTTCCGTTCGGCATATATTCATACACCAGAAGATCAGTGTCATGGTTAGAGCAAAACGCCAGCAATCTAATTATGTGCCGATGGCGGATTCTGCCCAAACTTTTGATTTCTGCAGAGAAGCCATGACCATTTGAAGAGCCTATCCCCATAAGTTTTTTCACTGCAACTAGTTCCCCATTGGGCATGATTCCTTTATGCACCACTCCCTCTCCTCCTCTGCCGATGATGTTCTCTTCTTTTATGCATTGCACCACGTCGTCGCTCCCAAAGTTGAGTGTTTGGAAGGCCGTCATCTTCCATGACCTGCCGTCGCCAGCTTTCTGGACGGCTCTTTTCTTCATTATGACTGCTCCAATTGCCAACACCAGCGAACAGAAGAAGATAATTCCAAGAGTTAAGAGAGCCAAGAGACGTCCAAGCTTGATGTGTACTCGGACAGGCGACCCATTGACTCCAGAATTGCAAATGCCCAACTGTTCTCCGCATAAGTAGGGGTTCCCTGCAAAAGAGGCATTTAAATCATAAAACCGACCACCCATTGGGACAAGGCCGGAAAAGTTATTGTAAGAGAAATCTGCGGAGCGCAAGCTCCAATTCGTATCAAATTCTTTGGGAATGCTCTCGTTGAAGTGATTTCTCGATAGGTTTAGAGAGTAGAGACTGCTCATGTAGGTGATTTCCACTGGGATGGGACCGCTGAATTCGTTCTGGCTAAGATCAATGCTTGTCAGAGAAATACAGTTACCAATTTCCCTAGGAATCATACCAGAAAACCTGTTTTTGCTCAAATCGATCCGTTCAATTTTACCCAGTCGGCCAATCTCTGGCGGCACGTTACCTGTTAATTGATTTCCATCAATCAGAAGCTGCTGCAAAGCAGATAATTTCCACATGGACGATGGAATAGAGCCGCTCAAACGATTATTAGAAATTATCATTGTCCCTAGCGTGGAGGATACATTATTAATTTTCTCCGGTATGCTCCCACTGAGATTATTGTTGTCCAATACAATATCAGTCAGCATGGGTAAGTATAGCAAACCTGCAGGAATCGAACCATTCAAATTATTTTCCCCCATGTCGACTTCAACCAGAGAATCGCATATGCCCAGAGACTCAGGAATCGGGCCGACAAATAAATTATTCTCTATATCTAATTTCTGCAGTCTTCCACCCTTGCAGAGATTCGGAGGGATGGAACTAGTGAGTCTGTTGGAAGAAACATCCACTTCGAGTAGCTTTCCACTTACGCCCAGTTGCTGAGGCACGAGACCAATGAAATTGTTCTCCGAAAGCCACAAAACCTCCAATTTTGGCAAGTCCCCAATGAAAGATGGAATCCTGCCGTGTAGTCTGTTATAGGACAGAGACAACTCTCTCAACTCTTTTAGCTCCGAGAGTTCCACGGGTATTTCACCAGAAAGACCGTTAAAAGATAGATTCAGGGATTTTAAGCTCACAAGCTGGCCTAGTTGAGGAGGGATAGGGCCTGTGATGTTATTATTATACAAATACATTGCAACCAGACTTTTCAGACCACCAATCTCACAAGGAATTGCACCACTAAGATCACAGTTAACAATGTCCAGGAGTACAAGCTTGCTTAAATTTCCTATCTCGGGAGGAATCCCGCCATCGAATGAATTTCCCCCCAAATAAAGTGTTTTCAAATTCCCCAGTTTTCCAAGCTCTCCGGGTATTTTTCCACTCAAACTATTTACAGCGATTGAAAGATATTCTACACTTTTTAGCTTCCAATACTCACCAGGAATGCTGCCCGAGAAGAAATTTTCGCCGAGATCAAGATGGTTGAGCTTCACGAGATAGCTCAAATCCAGTGGCAATGGCCCTGACAAATAGTTGTAAAAGACATCGAGGACCTCCAGGTTCCTCAATTTTGATATGTTGGAGGGAAGGCTTCCATTGAGGGAGTTATATGACACATTGAACACCTCTAGATTCCTCAAGTTTGATATGTTGGAGGGGAGGCTTCCATCGAGGAAGTTATAAGACACATCGAACACCTCTAGATTCCTCAAGTTTGATATTTTGGAGGGGAGGCTTCCATTGAGGGAGTTATTGGAGACGTCTAGCAATCGGAGAGCTAGCAGATTTGTGACCTGACTCGGAAATGGGCCTGAAATACCCTTCGAAGAGAGATTTAGAGACGCTACTCGACCCATATGGTCACATCGGACGCCAGTCCATGAGCAGTGGGTGGTGTTATCGGAGACTCTCCAACTATCTAGCAGATGATTAGTATCAACGAGGGCTGCTTTCATTGAAATGAGCACATTGGCATCTCCATGGAATGATGAATTGGGGAGAGCAGATGAAGAGTATAGAAACAGGGCGAGGAAAACAGAGAAGTGCAAAGCAAGATTTTGCAGCCTCATATTGGGGGTGAATGAATGTACAACAATCTAACAGCCGGAGATCTTTAATCCTCTGTGAGATTGCAGAACATGTTATGTTTAATATGCTGGTAACCCATTTAATATAATCTTAATAGACTTAGAAAACAACACAAGTCAACTTTCAGTCTCGGTAGGAAGAGAAGATGGTCGGCCAATTAAAATAATGCAATTAATCTTTTGGAGTCTTCTCTCTCGCTGGAATGTGTAATGCAATTAATCTTTTGGAGTCTTCTCTCGCTGGAATGTTTTTTAACGGTAATTTTTATAGAAATAAATTATAAATAAAATATTAAATGTTGGAATGTTTATAAAAAGAAATTATAAATAAAATACGAAATGTTGGAATGCTTTTATAATTGATCAACTTTCAGCCTGTCAAATTCTCTGTAAAGGATGTAAGCGATTATGCTTTCAGGTGGTGGCGTGGCGTGTGAGCGTCAAATTCTCTGTAAAGGAAACTTCGATGGGGTAAACCGAGCATTAAACATGCGGTGTTGGTAAGTAAACATTACATCTTGTCGCAGTGTAAAGGGGTATGGGCGGTGGAGGACCAGAAACATTAAAGGTTATAAAAAACAACACCTATTCGAGGTCTCACGACTTAATTTATAAAAACATTCAAATATCTAAGGAGTAATACATTTTTATGCCGAAGGCATACTTTAGTGTTAGGTTTTTATCTACATGCACAAATGTACAACATTGGAAAAGCTTCCGGATTTTACGAACTTCTTAAAAAACCTACACTATTTACATAGACGTTGCACATATTGAGTAGGACGACGAGAAAAAAAGAAATTGGGAATAGAAAAAATCTAAAACTGATAGGAAATATTCAGAGAAAGGAAAATCGAATCTCAATCTCAATATGAAGCATCCTCCTTTTCCCTTAAACCCAGTCTGTAGAGCGATGATTCCGCCTTGATTCTCGACGGACAGTAACGTTCGATCTTGTTGTACGTGGATCACATGGATCGATTTTATGGATAGGCGCAGTCGCGAAGAATCTTTTCACCAAACAATACCTACGACGATTGAATGTCGCAGTTGCCTCGATTGACTGCAGAGACCGGATATTTGATGCCATTGTCATTGTCTAATTGCCGCCCATAAGCGTCGTTGTCTATTGATACACAATTTGCACTGCTCGTCATTAAATGTTTTGTGTCAGTATTGTGTCACCTCTCAAGTCTTGTTTTTCTTCGAGATTGCGATTTTAAAATCAAATCAATGTTTTATTATATTAAAATATAATCAACATCTATTATTGCAAATAGAATATAAAATATGTATAAAAAAAATTCAAATATCTAGAAAAATAAATACGAGAGTTAACAATAAAATACTTATAAAAAACCGAAATATATATAAAAACCGAAATATATATAAAAAGATAAACTCGATAGTTAATAAGTGGATAAACTCTAATTGAACTTGATTTCATATTTGATATTAAAGTTAAATTTAACTTGAAAGGACATGATATCATTAAAGATAACCTCAGCAATGACATGGTATAAATTATCATTATATGTTTTAAAATTATGAAATAGTATTTTTTTGATATTTTGAAATCTGTCCTTAAAGATAACCTAAGCAATGACATGATATAAATTGTCATTATATGTTTTAAAATTATGAAATAATATTTTTTTATATTTTGAAATTTGTCTTAATCTTGAGTATTTTATTAGTCCTTGTCAAAGGCAGGTGCAGGGACTATAACGATGAGTTCATCGCTGATTTCATATTAGTTTAGAGTTGACTTTAAATTTTTTGTAGAAATTCTAATGTTTAACTTAAGAAGTTTGTATTCATATTTTTTTAAATAAAAAAATTATAAATTTGTTATAATCTTATTGGCTGATAGGTTTGAAGTGTTATTGTTGGCTTCACTTCTTTCCATGCTTTGATTAATGTTTACTTCAGTTCTTCCAATGCTTTAATTAATGTTTACTTCACTTCTTCCAATTCTTCCAACTGCCACCACTCTACTTTGACTGCACTTTCATAAATGCCATAAATGCCCACTGCATTGATAGTGATTACCATTCCGTCATTTTCTTAGTTCAGGGTTCAAGGTGGGAATTGCGCTACATCCAAAGTTGCCACCACTCTACTTTGAACCTGTTGCTTACCCACCTCCTTCGTACTAATGAAGAAAAGCCATTTATTTAATTAAACACTATATCCAAAGTTTGTGAATCCAAAGTATGTGAATTTATTGGTACTAATGAAGACAAGCCATTCATTTAATTAAACACTATATCCAAAGTTTGTGAATCCAAAGTATGTGAATTTATTGAGTGAAAATGGAAATATCCAAAAGAGGTTCTGGTTAACCAAATAACACATTTGTACTGATGATAACACAATTAAACTATCAAATATTTACATAAATATTAATATTTTTATTAATAATTTAAATTACAATTCTTTACTGTGAAAATTGTCCATTGTCCATACAAGCCCGAACACCCTTTAATAAATGAAAACAAGGGTTGGTAGTAAACCTGCAAAGACAAAGACATTTGTCAGGAGAACTATGGAGATAAAGTATGCATGAAAATAAATGTACATTTATTTAGCCACAGTGTCCAATCTTTGCAAATAAATGTCGATCTAGATGTTTGAGAACACTTCATCGTGGTTGCATCTCTGTAGAAACTGACCAGAACAATTACACTGGCGACAACGAGTTCTCTTAGTAGTGCGGTGTGTTGGTGCCCAGTCATCGATCTTCTCATAGTTTCCAGGTATCATGACTCTAATCTTCATTTCCCTTCTTTCACGTTCGTTAAGTTTAAAATGTCTAAATTGAAAGTAATATCGCATTTTTTGTATTACTCACAATGTCTTTGTACCATTGTTTCTTTGTCTTGCTTAGGGTAACATTCTTTCTTTGTCTTTCTTAAGGATTGTTTCTGTGAAACATATTTCCGATTTATTTCTATCTTTTGCTTAACGAACTTTTATTTCTTTCTAGTTTTTATGAAGCTATAAGGAACATTTGTGTGAACACATTTCCAGTTTATTTCTGTCCTTTGCTTAAAGAACTTTTATTTCTTTCCAGTTTCTATGAAGCCAATCTTTAAGGGAATATTTTTTAATTGCTTAAAATTAAATTGTTCAAAATTATTATATGAAGATCTTTACCAATCAATCTGTACTAATATCTTTAAATGAATCATAGATACTAATAGTAGTTAGGGTCATTACCTTGAGAAAAATAGGTGAAGGAAGAGTCCATCCTCGTAGCTCTCATTGGCACCAGTCTTCATCTTCCCATCCTTAGCTCTTCATATTGTACCATTCAATTTACTTTTCAGTTTCAGGTCTCCACATTTCACAAAACAGTCCAGAAAATTATTTACATCAAATGCATACCTGGATACCAATCAGCTATGCAACCTGGATTGATAACCTGAAGCAGTTTTGCAATGCCAAATATTGAAGTTGCAATAACTCAGAAAATGTTTTGGGCAATTTAGTTAGATTAGAGCAGCCAGATAGATCTAAATGTTTGAGGTTTCGAAGTTGGGAAAAATTGATGGGAAGTGATTGCAGGAATCCTATATTTTTCAAAGCTAGTTTTGTCAAAGTTATCATGCTTGGAACCTGGTTTTCTAGAAAGCGATAAAAAGAACGTAATGGTCCAAAACACCCAAACCTGGAACCTAAAGGTCTCTACCATGAAGATTCTGGTTGCCCGACCTTACTAGACAAGGATGGGATAGTGTAGTCATGTGGGGGCAGACCCGTCAAAGTATTTGGTGGTGGGTCAAGAGGATCCCAGTCATCTAAGTGCCACGATGGCTGCAAAACACATCCAACTGCTGCTCCCAGTAGTCTTTGTCGCACCGACTAGATAAGAGTCCTACCAAAACTTTTAAGGACAAAGGCAACCCCCCACAAATTTTCAAAAACCCTTCAATTAAATCGTCAAGTTCCTCAGATGGTTTAGATTGAGAAAAAGCATGCCGGCAGAAGAGCTCTCAAGCATGAATTTGTCTTCAAAGGTGGAGGATAAAAGATGAATGCTCTTACTAGGTTTTCAGGCTTCAGGCTCGTCTTCACTTTCTCTTCCCTTTGAGAGGACTGGAAGAAGCTTAGGGGATCGGACAATACCTCCATTTCCACCCCAATAAGCCTTCACATGCAAGCTTTTGGTAGAAAATCAATTGCAACAAAAAATTGCATGCTTTTGGTAGAAAATCAAAATGCAACTCAATTTTGAAAAATATTTTATATAAGCGATGATTAAATGAAACCAGAAGTTGAAAAATAAAGAGTTCAAAAAGAGAACATGTGGTTAACAGAAGCCGACAATGCTCAGAGAGAACATAAAAGTGCTAAAAGAAGGGAGATGTACAACAAGAACATAGCATAGACAATTAAATCTAATATTTTTATGTTTATATACAAGCCTTGGATAGGAAGCACAATGAATCGCGTAGAAATGAACAACAAATAGAACAGAAAATGTCCCAGTTATATTATACGACATAGCACATACAAGATAGAATGTGAGGCAGATATCAAAATAATACCTGGTTAGAATGTAGACAATGCAAGAATCATAGCCAAATTTGACTGAGGTCATACCACTTGATAGCACACACAGGGAGTTAAATCACAACAATTGCTGAATCAAATGTTACAAGTTATAATGATATTGTTGAACTATACTATTACATAAACATTACTAGATATTTGAAAGATACAGTCTATAGACTACAAAAAATTGCCAGAACACTAACCTTATCAAACGCCTTTAGCCAGTTCCATTACCCCATACTGCTTGTACAGAGTTGTCCTATTCAAAGAAAATCCACTGTGTTGGTTGGAAATTAAATTTATAAATTAAATAGACCCTAAACCTATACACAAGTAGTCATTGGTCATTTGCTAGGCATGGAAAAAATCAAAATACTTTTATCAAATCAATACTCGACATACAATTAAATCAGCCAATGTTGTCTGTAAAATGTACACTTGGGGCAGTTCCACCAAGAGATGTGGTTCTGGAGTGACATTCCACATGTCCTGTGAAGAAAATTAACAATCAATAATTCCAGTACAAATCTTCCACGAGATTATCAACTCACGTTGAAAATGTTATACATGCAATACTGTTCCCTGATTGATGTGGAAAATTTTATTGTCTTCGACAAAATTTCTTTAAGCATAGTATTATAATGGAAATTGCATACAAATTTTAATATTTACCTCCCTTATACAAATGAATAGCTTTTGCTATAATTGAGATGATTGAATATTCTGTCATACCTAAAATTATGGCATTGCTTCACAAAGGTAAAAAATGTTTCTTCAAGACCATTGATTAAGTAGATTTCTTTTACACAAAATACTAATTTGCATAAGGGTTGGCAAGATCAGGCATTTTCTATTACCAATGTTATTGTTTTATAGTAGAAGTCAAATGTGACCAAAATCATTGCACTGAGAGAAGCAAGGTTCATTCTATAGCACAGTTTAAAGGAGATGTGCAATGCCAATGCCTCTAGCACTGACATGATACATGGGATAAGTTAGCCCAATATAATACTAAAATATTTAAAATAAGAACCTAGCATGGATGAGATGTGTAACATCTGTATTGATATTAAACACCAAACGATTTGCATCTCAATTTCTTTTTTATTCTACTCGGTGCTTAATAGATCCCGAGTTAAAGTGGATATACACTGGTGGTAGATAAACCCTTCCTCTTTTACATGGATATTTAAACGTACAATAGTTTTCAAAGTAGGGAATTTCTCTTATAATTAAGAATAATAAATATACGAGCCATGCCCTGACCTACGAAGTAAGTAAAGACAAGGGCACGAATTTCAAATTAAAGTTTTTAATTTAGTAAGAATAGACAAGGTAAGGGATTTTCTGCTACCATTAACGATAATCTGGAGAATATGTACTGGGATATTTTTCCAAAAGAAATAAAATTTTATGTTTCAAAACCAGAAGATATACAAATCCTTATGAACTATAGATTACATTGAGGCTTCACCGTCAGTGTTGCCTTTTCACCCTTCCTCATTGTTTTCATAGCTGTGCTAAGGGTCGGACACAAATATCTTGTAAAGTGGTCATTGCCAACACACACAGCCTTAATAATTAACCCAATAGAGAGAGATATCACCAGATAAGGAAACGAAATTCAATCAACTCAATGCAAATTCTTAGTATTCTGCTGGCATAATGGCTGCCTATGTTACCAAAACAACTATAACAGTTCAATAGCTAAAAATTTCTAAGGAGATATATGGAGGGTTAACTTTGAATTAGCGTACCATCTTTAACATAGAATTTGACCCCTTCGGATGATCTGGAGACCACAGTTCCATCTTCCAGACTTGCTTCATATCTCACTGCAACAAAGTTTATATAACACAAAACCAACCGTTTGCTTTACTAAGCCATATTATCCAAAGTCAGCCATGTAAATAATGAATAAATTCATGTCCATGTCCTGAAATAACAATAGATACCTAGAACTTCATTGGCGTCTTTAGGGTATGTCCATCTCTCTCCATCCCTCACAGTTTTCTTTAGAAGGCCTCCATCTTTGCAGACATCTCTAACAGTTGTCCAGGAGAGCATTTCCACTTCAAATTGGAGTGTGGTGTTTGGGGGAATGATGGGAGGAGACCCTGATTCTCCATACCCTAACTCTGGAGGTATTCTAAATGTGGCCTTCTCACCCTTCTTCATACTCTCAATGCCATGTTCCCATCCCTTTATAACTTGAACTGCACACACACCCATTGAGCATGGTTATTATAACACTACACATTAAAAAAAAATGTTATACAGATTCTTGACACCGGTCTTCAAGAATCCCTTCACAATAAGCATATTCGGCTGGGAATTGTGGGGTACTGTCCACAGATAAAGCTGGTGAGAATTGGAAAGAAGCTTCTTGTAGTTTCTAAGCACACAAATAAATACATTTCTGTTTACTTATAAAAAAAAACTAAAAAATAGTTTAAAAGATGTTCAGAGATGAACCTGCAAGGCTATCATCATCGTCTTGTTGCGAGAATCCTGGCATATGATCTTCCCATCTTCGATTCTCTCATCCATGGCGTTTTCCACATAGACTTGGGGTCCTAGTGGATTTTTCCGGACCCCTTTTTGAGGGGTTCTTCCTCCACTTGTCTTCTGACAGTGAGGACAAACTTGACCACCGACATCTTTTCGTCGGCATTCTCCAACTCAAGTGTTAAATTGAGACGATTTGGAAGAAAAACCCTGAATGAGAATTTGTTCACCACGGGTTCAGCCTTGAGCTTCTTCTTAGAGGGAACTCTCTCCAGACAATGGAACAAAAATACATGGCTGATTATAGGTGATGTGGAGTACAGTCTAGATTGTTGGGCATACTCCTCCTTCTCAAGAACTTGGAAGACCGCTCGTCTATCTCTTCCCTTTATATAGGAAAAACAAGGTGCAGGTCTGGTTTCTGCTCCCTTTCGTTACCTGGGGTCAGTCGCAGGCCTGTTTTTGATTCAAGGCAGTCTCAGTGACTCCATTTTTGTCTGCAATCCTGTCACAGCTAATTTCTCCACCCTTCCATCCATGACATTGGAAGAATGTTATTTGATTGCGGGAATAGGCATCGTGCAGGAAGGAGATGAATACAAAATGGTGATGGTGCACCACTTAGCTATGCAGCCTGGACAGAGGATAGTGGTAACCAACAATTCTACTGAGAAGGCATGGTCCTCGCAGAAGATTCTTCCATCTTCAATGCAATAGATAGCAAATGACAGAGGAAACACTATGGTCTTGTATTGCAAGGCCTCCCTTCAAAAAAAATCAACAAGAATTAACGTATGCAACGAGCTTGAATTACAGCAAGGATATCTAGCTGCTCAGAGAAAGCATGCATGTACAACTGAAGACAAGCTCTGGCATTCAACCATTGCTAAAAAGCTCCACTCAGTAACCTCAAAACCACTCTCGGCAAGCTCAGTAACCTCAAAACCACTCTCGAAAAACATCTGTTTCCTTATAGATGAGCATTCCTGAAAGTCCGGAAATTCCATGTAGTAATACACAAAAAGAAAAGCAAAAAGTTGACTTTATTATCAAAAATACCAGTTCAGGAATGTACGAAAAAGACCTGTCCAAGGATTGGAACACTGAGCAGACTACAGAGGGAACACTTGGGAGAGTTATAGAAACAGAGCAGCTGAGTGACAAAACCAACTATAAGATTGCATGCTGATCCAACATTTGTACCATCAATACCCTTGAACATGACACTAAGCTATGTTATGATAAGGCAATAAATGATTGAGAGGATCAATGTGTATGAGCAGTAATGGGAATACAATAATATAAAATGAATGCGGGTGTAAGATTGCATGCCGAGAGAGCATTTGTACCATCTATCAACTAAAAATCACTACCCTAGACTTAGGTAGTGGCACCCACAAAAATGTTCGAGTAGGAGTTCGATTAGGTTACACACACTCTTTATTTTGTTCAAAGGTCAAGGTATTGAGTGCAAATTGTTGAAGTTTTTAAGAAACTAAAGTTAGGTTAGAGAGGTTTTGGATTATGATAGCTCGTTGTTGGATAAATCTAGAAGATATAGAGTTGAATAAGTGATTTGAACTAAACCAGAGCAAATGAAATCCGTTGCATGGTGTTGAAAAAACGAAGCTCAACTAAACTAAGCAACAATTAGTACTGCAAATTCAAATTGAACTAGAAGCTAGAAGGGGGGCTTTGTTTTTTTTAGCTATTGAACAAGCTACCGCAAGTGATGAATTATGCAAGGTTGGACTGAAAGGTCTGTATATTTACAAGTTTTGTGATAGCATAGAGCATCTAAAGCACTATAAAAAAATTTATTAAATGAAATTTTATTTGTCGATTTCACACATGCACTGAACTATTGAGAGCTGGGAAGATGTTAATATTATTGTCCCTACATACACTAAAAAACATTACAGTAGAGCCATACATTGGATTCTATTCAAGGTTTAGGATATTGAATGCATATTGTTGAAGTATTTAAGCAACTGAAGTTAGGTTAGAGAGGTTTTGGATTAAGTCAACTCATTATTAGATCTGATGAAGCTCCCTATCTGTTAGTGATATTTCTTGCATAAGGGGGTAGAACACAAAAGAAGGGGTAAAAACCCACTTGTCCAAAGTTTCGGGCGATAATGCGCCCGTGGTAAGCAGCAAGCAAGACCGGNCGGGGGCGCACCTCTCTGACGGTTCAGATGAGCGCACCCGGATCAACGACGATGAAGACCATTTCGGACCTCCTCCCCCTTTCTACCTTTAAGCGGAGGGGGGGGGTCTGAGATCCCATGTGCAGCTTTTCGACGGCCACGATCGAGACGCCCAGATCAATGGCGCTCGTGCAGCCCCGCTCTCCTTAAATGCCATATGATTAACCAGTGTGGGTCCTCCTGTGGTCATTTCATTCTTCCGTTCGCCTTTCCCCTGCTGCCGTGTGTCACCCATTCACCTCTCCTCTTTAGTCCGCGTGGCTCTCCTTTCTTCCCACCATCCTCTCATTTCCTGCCACGCGTCTCGTTCCTTCCCACGTCAGTTTCTCGCCCGAAGGCGGGCTCGTTTCTCCCGTCTTCTCCCCATCTACCTGGATGCCTTCCGCCATGGATCATTCTCTGTCGCCCCTCTCTGTTATCACTCATACTTCTTGCCACCCCTTCCACGTGCTCCCCGGTGCCATCACTCCTACCATACACCGCGTCCTCCGCGC
>JASDQU010711136.1:20003-30839 GCA_032191745.1 Picea mariana
GAATTGGGGAGAGCAGATGAAGAGTATAGAAACAGGGCGAGGAAAACAGAGAAGTGCAAAGCAAGATTTTGCAGCCTCATATTGGGGGTGAATGAATGTACAACAATCTAACAGCCGGAGATCTTTAATCCTCTGTGAGATTGCAGAACATGTTATGTTTAATATGCTGGTAACCTATTTAATATAATCTTAATAGACTTAGAAAACAACACAAGTCAACTTTCAGTATTTTATTTATAAAAAGAAATTATAAATAAAATACGAAATGTTGGAATGCTTTTATAATTGAATTATGAAATTTTTTATAAAATAAACTAACAAATTATAAAATAAAATCTATCTATTATAAATAAAATATTATTATAATTTTTAAAAAAATAAATATAAAATCTATTTATTTAAAAAAAAAAATTATTATTTTTTAAATTAAAAATATATATAATAATGGAAAACACTTCTTAAAAACACAAACACAAGTATCCATTCCCTTCCCCCAAAAAAACCATGTATCATAAATGTAAAGTTACTTAGTATAACTTATTAACATATTGCATATGTTTATTATGTACACATAGGATGCCTATCAAATTGGTCTTATTCTTATTCTGGTTAAATTTTATATAAATTTTTTTTAATGTTTTTTAAATAATAATTTTAAAAATATATAAAATAAAAAAAATATTTTACATAAAATAAATATTATGTTTTAATTAATAAATATTAAATTTGATTATGAAATGTTTATGTTTAATTATTATTAATTGTATCATTAATTTATTAGTTGAATTTATTTCATTATAGTATGGTAAGAATATTTAATGAGTTGGAAAGATTCATTCTCCAAATTCACTAAAATTCGTGTGCTATCAAATTTACTTTTTAAATATAGTAACATAGATCTATTTAATCTTGGATCTAAATGCTTTATGGTGAGAAACTTTTAAAAAAACATTCATAAACATCATATTTAATAAATTAATAAATATCAAATATAATTCTTTAAATATAAAATTGTTAAAAAATATATATATATATATATATATATATATATATATATATATATATAAAAGTCAATAAAAAAATACTTAATTTATGTATAAAATAATAAAAACATAAGTTAATAAAAATAAATTTAATTTTATGTTTGATCAAAATTTAATAAATCATTGGAAGAAAATAAATAAATAAACATAAATGCTAATATAAAATATTTTACTAAATAGGATGAAGTTTTTGTCAAAATTTAATACATCATGCAAGTCAATAAACACAACGTCAATATGAATCATCTTACAAAAGAAATATGTCTTAGCAAAGAATATGAAAGAATATGTGGTCTTAGTCAAAATTTAATGGACTAATAAAAGAAAACAAAACAAGTTAATAAAAACAAAGTGAATATAAAATATAATCATCAAATATAAAAATTATTAAAAGCAATTTTATAGAAAATATGTATAAAATAAAAAAAACACAAGTCAATAAAAAGAAACTTAATTTTATGTTTGATCAAAATTTAATAAATCATCAGGTAAATAAACATAATGCTAATATAAAATATTTTACTAAATAGAATGTAGTTTTTTTCAAAATTTAATAGACCATACAAGTCGATAAACACAAAGTCAATATAAATCCTCTTACCAAAGAATATGTTTTAGCAAAGAATATGAAAGAATATGTGGTCTTCGTCAAAATTTAATGGACTAATAAAAGAAAACAAAACAAAGTGAATATAAAATGTAATCATTAAATATAAAAATTATTAAAAACAATTTTATAAAAATATATATATATAATAATAAAAACACAAGTCAATAAAAAGAAACTTAATTTTATGTCTGATCAAAATTTAATAAATCATTTGAGGATAACAAGTAAATAAACATAATGATAATATAAAATATTTTACTAAATAAGATATAGTTTTTGTCAAAATTTAATAGACTATACAAGTCAATAAACAAAAAGTTAATATAAATAGTCTTACCAAAGAATAGAAAAGAATATGTTGTCTTCCTCAAAATTTAATGGATTAATAAAAAATAAAAAATAAAAAATAAAGTCAATAAAGTAAATATAAAATATAATCATTAAATATAAAAAATTTAAATATATAAATTATTAAAAACATAGCTCTACAAATTCATAGTCTTCCTCATTTTATACCTCCTTCCTTCGCGTAGCTCTACAAATTCATAGTCTTCTTCTGGTGTACTATCATTTTACATCCTTGGTCCCTTCCTTCTTCTTTCATGGCTTCCTCCCTTTTCTCAGGTGATCCTTCTATTATCCTCTAACTCCCCTATGTGTGTAAAGCCCATTTAGTTGTCGGATTGCATTATCATCACATGTTTTTCACATAATAACATATTTATCCATGTATTCAATGATTTCAAGAACCTCCCGCGTGGACCTTTGAAAAAGTTTCCTTGTGCAACATTGTATGACTGGATGCAATCTACGACAAATTATGTAGCATAACCCCCCAGTATGTTATCCAACCAAAAATCCACTTTTCGAGTAGTTGGGTTACTTACCGAATTTAGTTTCCTTACCAATTCTAGAGTCCAATTATTTGGTGTTGCAGCACTAAACTTGTCTATTTTCTCTACTAATCACTCTATCCACTAGGTCAGAATTTCTAGGAATTCGCCAAAGAAAATTTCATGTTGATCTGTAAACACATACTTTTGCATCCATTGCTCGTCACTCATTTGAGGATTCATGTTCTTTTGTCGTGCGAAATCCCATTATTTTTGTTTCAGCCAGTTTGTGATTTCTTTCTTAGTCAGCCTCCAAAACATTCCCTTAGTCGCAATTTCCCAGTCCTGGAAACAGAACCCATTTGTTGGATGGATTCTGGTATGCGCAAGATTTTATCAAACCCAAGGTTTAGCTTGACTATGACCAACAAACCCTCAAGACACCATACCTTTTGGCAACACCTGCTTGCGTAGATGAAGCCAACAAACCCATTGGTTCTCCACATACCCAATAAGATAGAATTGGGACTTGATGAGGGTTTTAAATGGCTTCCAATTGGTTACTTGGGGATCACCCTCCAAATTTAGTGTCTTTATGTGGATTTCCAATTAGGTTAGGGTGTGACCCTTGTTGATCATTTTCTTTACAAAATATCATACAAAAATCTTGGACCAAAGTCAAACTTAGACATCCCCGATGGAACTTACAAAAGGACCTCTGACAGAAAACCAAAATTGAACTCTAAAGCTGGATCAGATTGCCACAGTTTGTTTCCCACTCGACTCTGCACAATAGCCTTTATCAGTCATGAAAATTAATTCATAAACAGACAAGTCTACACAAACTATCAAAGATAGATTAACACCTCTGAAGAACAAGTGTCTGAATGATTTGATTCAGCCCTGAATATTGTTGTCTACAATAAGACCCTGCTATCATAAAAGAGAATTAGGTTGTGATGAATATATGAATGAATGAAAACTGAACTATCTCAACATAAACTCAAAGAGAAAACCTTAACATGCTTCTGCAACTATCCCTCCTCTTGTTCCTCCTTTTTCTTTTGCTTTTAACAAATTAGAATTGGTTGAAGTAGTTGAACCAACTCATTAGTTAAGTTAATTAAAAGACTCAACTAACTTTAGTTAGGGGGAAGAGTAATGATTATAATAAGGGTCATAAATAAATAATAACTAGTAGGTGGGACCCCTTGTGACTCCCTTTAGTTCATAACAATCATAACAATCATAACATAACCATTAGTTAAACAAAACACACCTCCTTGTGTCTCCCATCAACATATTCACTTTTGACAATTTTAGCTCATGAAATTTGAAATTATTTCAAGAATAATACTCATATATCCAAAATAAAACATGTTGTCCAAAGATCCATGAAGTCAATTGTCATAAAACAATAGATAAAATAAAACTCAAAAGCCATATTTTCTAGTTCTGAGCCATCTTTCTTTTGTTGATGCTATCATCTTTAGTCATTCTCTTTGACAGAAGCATAATAGGCCTCTATTTTTAGCCTTATACTTGAATATCTCATCCTTGCATGCGTGATTGATTAGCAAATAATATTTTAAATAACCATACATGACAACTCTTTAAAAATATGAAATAGATTTGGCTCAGAATGTATCAGACTCATGCAATCCAATCCATACAAATTGTTTTATTGTTAATCAATGAGCCGGGGGGTGAAAAAGGGTTCTGGGATATGTGAGGGGTTTATATTGAGCAAAAATATGATATAATAAAAGGGGAGAAGACATGGTCATTGCTCAATGACAACAACAATCAACTCCAAAGCCAACCAATAAAACCTTACTGCAATCCACACAAGATACTGCCACTTTCATCTATTTTAACACAGAAATTCTCTTGACTGTAATCAATCTCAGAATAGGGAGTGAAAAATGAATAGGGGAGGTGACGGGAATTGTAATTAGCGAAAAATGAAGTAATGGAAGGGAATAAGAATGATTACTATTCATGAGATTAATTAAGTGATCCATAAAACATTCTGCAAAAATAGATGCACCAACCAAAAATCATCGTGACCGAATAATAATTATTGTGTACTTAACTAGTTCACTGTCCAAAATCAAATATCAATATAGTGACATCACAAGACAATATGAATTCTATAAAGGGATCTTGTTTCCTTCATTTATATAATAGTAACCATTCCATTCTGTTAACCATAAAAAACGACCACTTCCCATGTATTTCTTCAATCCACAACTATAATCAAAGTCATGTTTTCAAATTAATAATGAAGTCACTATTACTGCAATTGGGCCGATCAAAATGCAATGATATTTGTTAACATATACATAGGCAGAAACCAAATAACCAAGATCAAACTGCAACCCGAATTTATATTCAAACATACAACCAACAGCCACCGTTTAGACACAAACTATGCACAGGGTAACTCACCCAGGCAATGTAATTCTGCCAATGTAAAAAAACAATTCAATGTGGCTTAAAGAGTTGGGCCATCCATCCAACATGACAAGGTCTTGAAAACATGCCCTTCATAAAAAATGATCGATAAACATGATTAAAACTCTGTGAAACCCAAGCTATCCATACTATACACAGTGCGCAGCCACCCAAAAAACACATTGCAATATTTCCATTTTACAAAACCAAACACATAGTCACGACAATAGCTCAATTTGTTGTTGAGTCATCAACCTAACACAACATTACCTCGATTTAGTCCAACTGTGATCAACTATGATGTGCAATTTTAGGCTTAAACAATCAAACAATCATAACGATATAGTTCCCACAGTCATCCGGTTCAATAATCATTCGGCCCCAAAAGAAAACCATAGTTACCACGACCATTATTTATTTTGAAAACACACAACGCGACATGAGCAACGTCAAGCATTTTCACCAATGCTAGCTAACATTCAAATAATCATCAGTGCAAATACCAGTGACTATGTATCCACCAAACAACTCATCATTGTCTTAAAAAATCAAACAACCTAACAAGATGTGTTAATTACGCATACCCACGCATCCAATCGAATTTGGGCAGAGGCCCTTTCCATTAACAATACTGAGCTATCAACATTAGGAGAGTAACTGTGTGCTTTGAAAGTGCAACTGGTAATGTAGGGTTTACGACTATTATAACCGAGCCAGTGACTATATACCAACCAACACGAATGTCATATGACTAATCTAGGTGAGCCTGTTCTCAAAATAGTCGACAATTATACAACCATCCAACAAAAACTGAGTCGTAAAACAACAGGCCAGGCTGGTCTTATTGAACAATTTCCAGACTGGAGGGCCAAGGTTGTTCTGTAGTCAACATAGGGAGAGCAGAGCCACTCTTTGTAATGGCAAAAAATCCAAGGCCACAGTGCATACAGGTCAAACCACGACTCATTCATGGTCGGGCACAAATCCATGACAAGGGCCATAACCGAAAGGTAGGGCTCCAGTTTGACTTGGCAAAGGTTATTTAACGCACGTAGGGTATAATCCTCGTTCTCTTCGGTCAACAATCACAGCACAGAGGTGAAGACAGGGCCGAGTAAGAACAGAAAAAATCTGCTTCGTGACCCTTAGTAGTGAAATCCACCAATGCCGAAGTGAACAAAACACAGTGATGCAGGATGCCCTTAACCATTAAACCCAAAATCCAAAGAATAGTTTAGCGACAGTGCGAAGATAGCTATCCACCCAAGACCAAACAAAAACCCTCCACTTAAACCAGCAAGAATAACAGAGAGCTACCACCCAGGATGATTAATAACTTCTACGAATTCAATATCATTGTAGGAGGAACCATCCAACAATAACCAAATTTCACACAGTTGCAACACTCAGGAAAACACAAACCAATACACTTGAGCCTATAATCATTTCATAACCAGATCAGAGTCACGAATGGCCAAAAAAAGACATACCTGTAATCGAATTCTTTAAAACGAGAGCTGGCCGAGTGATTCCTTCTTGCTAAGAAATCGGAGCATAAACACAGCACAAGATGGAACAATAACTCGACTAGGGTGGCGGCTAACGAGAAGAGTAAAGGTGACGTGCAATAAATGCATGTTGCCTCCACCCACAATTCATTAATTCAACAGTACATGCCAACGAGCCCTCCATTAACACCATCAATCAACCCACGCATCGAGACCATCACCACATTAAAAACCAATAGACCATACCACCTTTCTAACTTATGCCATAGCATAATCCAAGTTCCATATAACAATTCACATAACCATTAGCACTATGACCTTTCCAAATGCACCACCAACATTCCATACCATATGCGTATTAAACATATAACTCAATTAAATCGTATAATCATCACGTGTTAGCTAGGATCCAACCATAATCATTAAGACTTTTATGCATGTAGTATAGTATATGGGGTAGTTAGAATTCCATCCCTTTGCATTGTTTCTTATTCCTTCCTAATTGTTTGCATGTGGTATTTGCAGAATTAGGTCCCTTTTCTTTGCATTTGTTATAGCATTTTGCCTCTCTCAACTTGTCCTTCATGTAATTTCACTAACATGTTTGTTGTGCAGGTGCGATAAGAACAGATAGAAATGACATTAATGAATAGCATAGGTTGTAGTAACATAAGGAATCAACACTTCATAAGCTCAAATCATAACCAATAACAACAAGATCTCATCAACCATGTAATTCATGTCACACATCATCACAACATCAAAAAAATGAACAAATATGATCTCCAATGATTCGAGGGGGTCCCACCTACTAGTATTATTTAGTTTTTATAATAATAGGCTTTAGCAACACTTTGCGGGCGAAACTTCGTTGACGTTTTCAATCGTCAACAGTACTGTTTGATCCATCCAGGATTCTCGACGACTTTTATGATTTAATGTTTCTACGGTGCTTTTAATGACCCGTCACATCGTTCGTCCAACTGTCTTTTTCGTACCTGACTGTATTTAACGGTCTTTTCATACCAAGTGTACAATACTGTGTTTCTCATCGCAGGCAGGCCTGTCCATATATTCTTGTTGAAATTTATGCAATGTTTACTTCGTGTAGGATGATCATTCTAACTACGCAAGTTCGACTACTTTGGCAGTCGACTCACTCTTTATTTCTCCTATTACTACCTTTTTATGGTTTTTTATTTCCTTTTTCTAATTTTTATTTGGTTTTTCTGGATTTTCTTACTACTATGGTACACCTACTGTAATACAAGGATTTATGTGTTGCACATGTTACTGCACAGATGGTTGGTTGTCTCTATAGAGCTTCAACAGACTTCCATTCACCATGTCATCTAAAATCTATTCATCCAAAGTTCCCAATCGCGAAGCACATGTCTCTGTTATCTGCTAGATTACATACGACCCTGACCAATGCATGTGAAACTTCCCTAGGTGTTGTAGATACTTGTTGTCATAGAGTAGTACCAAATCGCCTACTTGGAATTTCTTGGTTCTAATATGTCGATCATGTCAGGCCTTCTCTTTCAATTTTTGCACCTATTGATGAAATCCGACCAAAAACATGTCCTCCTCTAACTGCGTCAATCTCTCATTTATTGCACCTATGTCCGAAATCTCAGTGATGGCTGCAATGCGCAGACTAGGTACAATGAAATCCATTGTTAGTACTGCTTCTTGTCCATAGACCAACCAAAATGGTGTCAACTTTTGGACTAACTGCGTCAATATCTCATTTATTGCACCTGTGTCCGAAAGCTCAGTGATGGCTGCAATGCGCAAACTAGGTACAATGAAATCCATTGTTAGTACTGCTTCTTGTCCATAGACCAACCAAAATGGTGTCTTCCCTATTAGCTTCTTACTTGTGGTTCTGTATGCCCATAGTATTGCAGGGATGTGTAAGTCCTAATCGTCTCGTCCAACATTGCAAATATTTTTCAAAGAATTCTCTATAATTTTATTGAAAGCTTCTACTGTGCCATTAGTCTAAGGGTGATATGTTGTACTTTTTTTATGATGAATATGAAATTCCTCAGTTAATGCAGCAATGGTTCAGTTAAGAAAGTGCATACCTTGATCGCTAAATAATATGCGCAGACATCCAAACCTGGTGACTAGGTTCTCAAATAGAAATCACGCAATAGTCTCTACAGTGCAATCAATAACTGGTGTTGCTTCTTCCCACCTGGTCAAATAATCGGTCGCAGTGATGATGTATCTTTCTCCTGATCTCCTTGCTTGTGGGTTGATCGGATCCACAAAATCAATAGCCCACTTGTTGAATGCTTGCAATGTAACTTGTGGATTTAATGACATTTCATCGCGTCGAGATGGTTTACCCACTCTTTGACATACATCGTAGGACTAACAATACTCTTTTGTGTCCCTGTGTAGTGTAGGCCACCAAAGTCCCACGCATAAAATATTTTGTGTCGTTTCTTTTCCTGCATAATGTCCTCCAGTAATCCTGTTGTGTGCTTCCTCCAATATAGTTGTTCTTTCATGTTCCAGTACACAACACCTCAAGATTCCATCTTCCCCTAACTTGTACAAGTTCCCTACAATTAGTTGATAGGTTGCTACCTTGACTACCAATTGTTTCTTCTGCACCACTTTCATGTTAGAGGGAGCCACACCTGTATGCAGAAACTCCACAATGTCCATGAAATAATCATCCACCATCCTGACTGCAAATAACTGTGCATCCGGTAAATTATCATCCAAAGTACCTGCATCCTCTCCTGTCAAGATCCGTGAGAGATGATCTGGTCCTACATTCAATTTCCCAATTTTTACGACGACCTTGAAATCATATTCTTGAAGTAGTAATAACCATCTGCAAATTCTTCCTCCTAAGACATGCTTATTGACTAAGTATTTTAATGCAGAATGGTCGGTGTACATCTTGAAGTTGGACCCAAGTAGGTAATGTCGAAACTTCTGGAGCGCATAAACTGTGGCCAAGTCTTCCTGTTCTATAGTGGTGTAATTTTTTTCTGATATAGACAACTTGTTACTCACAAACGCAATCGGATGATCGATCGCGCCTTCTATTGGCTATGAGAGCAATACGCCTAGTGCAATAGATGATGCATCGACATGGACATGGAATTATTTGTCCCAATCTGGGAAGACTAAAATGGGTGTCATGACCAATTTATGTTTTAGTGTATCCAACCCCTTCTGGAAATCCTCATTCCATTGGAACTTGACTTCCTTCTTTAGCAACTTTTCCATGGGTGTTGTAATCTGCGTGTACCCTTTTAAAAACTTCATGTAATAACCAGTATGGCCCAAATTTTATCTTAGATTTCTGACTGAGGTTGGTGGAGTTAATTCCAAAATAACGATGATCTTGGCTGGGTCAACCAATAGGCCTTTCTTCCATACTACATGTCCTAGTAGAATTCCAAATGCTACAAGAAAGATACATTTCTTGAAGTTCAGTGAAATATGACATTGTCTGCATTGATCTAGCATCCACTGAAGTACCTCTATACGATTCTGCAGTAAAATGAACATCGTCCAATCATCTAAATACACTTCCAAATATTTATGGATGAACTCCTTGAATGTCGCCACTACCACTCTAAAAAAGACTACAGGGGCATTCTTCAATCCAAATGGCATCATTGTGTACTGATAACTGCCCCATTCTATCGCAAATGTGGTTTTATGTATGTCTTCTTGTTCAATTTTGAGCTGATGGTACCTTGAGAATCCATCAGTGAACTAATATGCTTCTTGACCCCCTACATTCTCCAACACTTCATCAGTGAACGACGTTGGGAATGGGTCATTTAAGCATGCGTCATTCAACTTCCTTAAGTCGATGCAGATCGTAATTCCTTTTGTCTTCTTTTCCTACACCACCATAAGGCTAATCCATTCGGATTCTTCAACTGGTTCAATAATTCCTGCATCGAGAATCCTATCTAGTTCATTCTTAACCTTCTCATTATACCTTGGGTTCAACCTATATGGTCTCTGTCAGATTGCTTAGCTCCAGGTTTTAGTGGAATATTCATCTCCCCTAAGTATCCGGCTATCCCTTTCATCTCTGAGAATGTAGTTGGGAGTAAATCCCGATATTCTCGTAATAAGTCTGCCACTTTCGCAATTGTCTCATCGTCCCAATAGTCTCCTATGTGTGCAAACTTGGGATTCTCCATTGTCCCAATGTTGACTTGTTTTGTTTTTATCAGTTTTGTGTATGCAGTAGATACCAATTTTGGCCCTTCTACTGTGTGTGTGCCTTCTATCTCCGGTACCTGTACATTCCTAGGGTCCCCTTCATCGTATTCCTCCTCCGTGACATTATAGCATTCCAATAGTTTATGGATCATCAGTTTGGTTGTTTCTGT
>JASDQU010711138.1:0-15684 GCA_032191745.1 Picea mariana
TATTGTACATTTTGTGAATAAGATTTATTTCTGTTACTAGTTAGATATTTAATTTCTTAGAGTTAGCATAGTATTAGATAGTAGATTGTATATATAATAGTTAGATTTATTTAGTTTGTTTTAATAATTATTTTTAGTTAGATTAGTTTATTAGTTTGTTTTAATAGTTATTTTTAGTTAGATTAGTTAGTTTAGAGTAGTTTTCTTTTGTTTCCTTAGAACTTAGATCGGCTAACGGAGCCGCTAAACCCGTCAGGGTGGTTCATCCCAAACGGCTTGGGTTATTAGACAACCCTGGACCGGTTCCACTCTCCCAGTTGACGGACGGTCAATTTCATCCGTCAACAGGAGAAAAGGGTTGAGAACAAGTAAGATCACCTGAAGGCCAAAGTACTGAAGAAAAAATGAACCATCCGATATGAAGAACACTTCAGCAGACGTCAGGACCATCAAATCATTTTTTGTGGAAGGACAGAGTAAGCCACAAATGTCCCGAATTCTCGAAATCCATTTGATCCGAGGAAACACTTCGGAAGATATCGTGATCGTCGGATTAAGGAAAGTAGAAGGATAGGATAAGAAAAAAGGATGAGATCTCAATTGCCTAAATTTTCGTCAATCGTCGGATCAAATTAAGTGGAAGGATAGAATAAGAAAATATGGAGGGTCGTTGGATTTAAATCAAGGCAAAGAAGGATCGCAGAAATATTGAGTCGTCGATCTAAGATATTGATCAAATGAACATCGTTCATTTCAGGTTAAAATATGTGACGAGATTACGCAAGTTTGGTAGTGAATTCTGGTAGCACAAAGGTTTGGGTAATGGACCCAAGTTTGTTTGATGTATAATGGTATGAGTTTTAATATATTTTAAGGTAATACTATTCTATATGGACATTACATGTCATTCCATTTCCAGTGGTATGTAGAATGTCACATAACTCCTCACAGTTAGAGAGTTATGGCCATGTGAACTTGGAGAACCCTCATGAGTCATCTAGAAGCCCCAAAAGGTCAAAGTAGTCAAAGTGGTTGCAAAGAAGAAATTATTTAAATAATAAAGTGAAGTGATGAGTGTACTATAATTCAAAATGGATACAAAATAAATTATTTAAATAATAAAGTTAATGGAGAAATTACTAAGTGGACAAGTAGTTAGAAGTGGATTAGCCCTAAAATAAGGAAAGTGGTTTAAGAGATTTTAGAAGGTAAATAATAAAGTGAAGTGATGAATGTACTATAAGTCAAAGTGGATACAAAAAGGATTATTTAAATAATAAATCTAATGGATAAATTACTAAGTGGACAAGTGGTTAGAAGTGGGTTAGCCCTAAAATAAGGAAAGTGGGTTAAGATGATTAAAAGGTAACCCCTTGAGGAAGCTACATAAAAGTATAAATAAGAGGCACAGGTCTCTCATTTTAATCACACTTAAAAATATTGAATATATACAAGTGACTGAGGTAACCAAAGGATATCTAAGCTGAATTTCGGAGGGAAGGTGAAGTAAAGAAGGTCGAAATTCAAGGGAGGATAAATTCTTTTGATGATGCTTTCTAAGGTATGTTGTTTACAGGTCATCTCACCATTTTCACAATACCTTTTTTTCTAGAATGATTCGGACCATGCAATTGAGAGGCCATTGAGGAAACATATCCAAGTAGTTGTGATAAAAAATTCAGCTTGTGGGTCGTTGTAGTTTTGGAGTTACACTCCATGGAAAATAGGGTTTGTGGCTAGTCCTGAAACTAGTATAAAACAAGTGTTTCAGGTAAAAACGTCATAACTTCTTCATAAGAGATCCAAATTTAGTAAGACCAAATGTATTGGTTAGAGTACAGTCTGTAGTATGTTGTGTACAATTTTCATATCTATACAACAAATATTTTGTGCGGGGCATTCTCTACAAGTTCGATCTCTAGAATAAGATAGAATTCAACAAGGTATGTCATTTTTGCTATAACTCCTTTTTTGAGAGGTTCCAAGTAGTGAAATATGGAGGAATTGCATAAAAGATACTGAAGAAAATTGTGTACCATTTTCATATCTTTATTCATTGCATGTACATATTTATGATTATTGCAAGTTATGGTTGTTGACTAATCCAAAATTAGTCATGTGAGACTGAAGTAAGATTTGATGAAAATGTTAGTCTCTTGTTGAGGAATGTTTGCAGGTATGTGATCATATACACCAGGTCTATTATAGAGTTACAAATCAGATTTGGATGATGAAATTGATGAGGGATTTTGGTTGAGGTATTGATAAGCCCTAAATAGTGGCTCATTACCCCTTAATCGAGTCATATTACATTAGTAATGTTATTTTATTTATGTTGGCTTGATTCCATTAGTTTTAATTGTACCTTCTAGTCTCCTATATATACCAAGGACACATTTTAATTTGGAATCATCTTGTATTTGGACATTTATGTGGGGTATAAGGAGGTTGCCCCCTCAAATAGGCTTATTACCTGAAATTATCTCTTTTTCAAGGCGTTGAGTACTTATTCTGATATTTTTCTATGCTATATTGATATTTAGTTCTTAACATATGGTATCAGAGCTCAAGGTCTTGGGGTTTTGCTGCTACATCTGAGACACCTTGGAATTTTTGCTATACCTTTTTTTTCTATGATGTTTCAGAAGGAACCCTTTGGATGATATTTAGTATATGGATCAAGGTACGCTGGGTTAAAGTTTCAGCTCCTGAGGCCTTATACTTTAGGAGATACAACCTGTGTAAGATAGGGTTTTGGAATCATCGTGAATTGAGTCATCATGACATTTTCTCTATAAAAAAAATTCTATAACATTTCAGCCCCTGAAATCTAGATAATATTCACAACAATTATTAATTTATATGTGATAAAAGCTTCATCTTCTGGGTCATCTTACATTTGTAGATACACCATGTGGAAGATAGGGTATTTGACTAGTCTCAAGCAGGTGTTTCGGGTAAAAAATCATAAATTCTTCCTAGAGTATCCAATTTAAGTAAGACTAGTTGCATTGGATAGTGTCCAGTCTGTAGTATTTCTGGTACAAGTTTCATAATTTTATACCAATTATTTTGTGCGGGGCATACTATACAAGTGAGATCTCCTGGAAAGGCCAAAAATCAGCAAGTTGTGGAGAAGTTAACATAAATTCTACTTGGCACATCCAATTTTGATCAGACTTATGGCATTGCAGAGAAGAAATATCATAGAACTACAAAAAATAAAATTTCATACCCAGAAGGGCCGAAATTTTGGAGATACAATAAAAGAATTATTGTCTAGTAGAACCACCTCAAAATCAAGGTTTAACGTGATACTTGGCCAATGTGCCACCAAAAATGGGAAATTCTACACAAAACAAGCCTCCATACAATCCTACTTGGAATCTTGATGAAGGTGAAGAAATGCGTAGGGACATAAATGATTTACAAAAGAAGACAATAACAAAAGATGAACTACAAGAGATGATGGAGTCAACGAAAGCTAAGTTGGAGGAAATAAATACTAAGATGGATGGTTTAAAAGGGGAGATCATGGAAGGATTGAAAATTTTCATAATAGAGAGGACACCTGAAAGTGAAAATGTATCCCATGAAATTCATGATGAGGACACAAGGAAGATGAATCAAGAATGGAGAAACTCTAACTTTGGGTTGAAGACCAACCACTTTTCTAAGATCGATATGATGAAGTTTGATGGCAAGGACCCAATCACATGGATACTTCAGATGGAGCAATTATTTGATCTACATAATGTGCCACATACACAAAAGGTACGGATTGCTTCTTTATATTTAGAACCCAATCAATTTGTGTCGTATCAATGGCTTTGTTCTCGCAAATCACTCGTCACTTGGACATTTTTCACGGAAGAAATGATAGCACACTATGAGGATACAAGGAGAAATACCTTCTTTAGCCAATTGATAAATCTCAAGCAAAAGGGTTCAGTTACAGAGCACATTGAGAACTTACAAATGAGCACTTGATTGATGTATTCATAGGAACTTTAAGGGATAACATTCAACATGTGGTTCGGTGTTGGCCCTTGTCCAAGTTTTGAGGATCCTTGGTCATGTTTGACCTACTTTTGGGACTTTGATAGGCTGTCGAAGGCAGAGCACAAGTCGAAGCGAAGATCGCGGGATCTCGACCCCTTTTTAGGGATTTTTAGGTTTTGGGCTATGTAACGGGTATATGAATGTTGGCCCATGGGTTTACCCATGTTTAGGCCCTTTTTGTAATGTATAAATAGATGTTTAGGCGATGTAAGAAGAGGCGTGTATGAGACGATATAGGCATCTGTGTGATGATGTGCTAATTGAAAGTGATAGTTGTATATGCTCTGTGCATGTTGTGTGAGACTTGCAAGGCTAAGTGAAAGTGACTATAAGAGATTGAGTAGAAGCTTTGCATTGTAACCTAGCTCGGGGAAGGAGGATCTGGCGAGGTGCGCGCAGATCTCCTGTCCTATGCGGAGTTGGTTTTGTGGCTTTGTGCATTGAAAGAAGATAACAAAGAAGAAGAAGAGTTGGTGGATGTAGCCCTAGGCTGGGGGTGAACCACGTATATCATGTGTTTCTATGCTTTGTGCGATGTATTGATGTGTTTATGTGTTTATGTGTTTATGTGTTTACTTGCTTAAGTGCATTGATATAGATGAATGATAGATAGATCTGTTAATGATTTGTGCTTAATAATATGGATGAATACTATATCTAATCTATGTGAATGTGCTTAGTGCTTGAATATGCTAGATCAGGGTGAAAACTGCAATGCTCTGTAATTAGGGTTTTATCTGTGAAGTAGATACTAGTTAAATACTGATGAACTGTAAATGTTAAGTGCTTTGTTAAGGTGTTGTAATCATGGATCGGTGTCCCAGCTAAGGTTGTAGACATCTGAGTCCTGCAACCACCCCTGCCTCTACCTCGGGTGAGACTTCATCTGCTTCGCAGGTGTTGCCGAAAGGGCCAGTAGTTAGGGTTTTTTTGGTGCACTCTTGAGCGTTGAACCTTGGGTATGCCCCTATGCCAACAAATGGTTCTATTGTTGGGACTTGAATTTGTGATTGTTGGGAACTGAAGTAAAGAAAAAGAGAAGCTTTGTACATAGATCTATTGTTGAAGTGCGCAGTATCCGACCTGAAACTGTGATTGTTGGGAACTAAGGAAAAGAAATCTCTGTGTGTAGATCTGTTTCTTTAGTGCATAGTATTCTACTTGACTTGTGAAGCTCTATGCTAAGAAGAAAAGACAGATCTAAAGAAAAGAGGTAAGTTCTTAAAGCTTTGTGCTTTGTTAAAGGTAAGATAAGTGGAAATTTTTGTTTCAAAAGTATGGATCTAGGTATGTTTGATAAAAAATTTCCTAGCTTGAAAAGTAGGGCAGAGCTAGATGAAATAAGGTTTGATATGAGTAGATCTGATAGAAATAATGAAAGACATGTTATTCCTATGCATAGAAATAATGTTTGGAATAACAAATGGATGCAGGAACCTAGAAAGAATGTTTTTCAGGTTAGCTATTATGATCCTAGTGCGCAGTACAGGAAAGGTTGGGGATCATTTCAAATAAAAAAAATATGAACTCTTTGTTATAATTGCAGAAGATCGAGACATATTGGTAAGGACTGCCTTGGTAGGAGACCTAGTTGTCTTTGTTTTCAAGCTATGGATCATGAAGTTTTGGATTTCCCTAGAATGATTGCTAAGGTTGAAAGAATGAATATGAGACAAGAAAACCCTGAAAAAGATAAAGAAACTAAGACCACGAAAAAACCCCAGAAAGAATCAGAGAATGTATTGCTACAAATGAAAGAAACCCTGAATGATCACATAAATATCAACTTATCAGAGATCTTCAAAGAAAAAGAATGCATATAAACAAGAATAGGAGACTTCAAAATAAACTGTGTTCTGGATGAGGAAACACAGGTGAATATCATGACAGAAAGAACTTGGGAAATTTTAGGAAATCCTGCTATGATTCCTTCATTAGGAGCAGTAGGATTATTTAGAGGAAAGTTGATAACCCTATGTGGAAGACTTGCCCAGATATCTATGAATGGTCATGGAACTTCGACAGAAGAATATTTTGAGGTTGTTAAATTTATTGAGAATAGCGCCCCATTTGCTATATTACTAGGAAAAACTTGGATTGAGAAAGATCAGGCCAGAAGAAAAGAAGAGGAAGTCTTAGAACAAAAGAAGCAGGAATTAAAATATTTCATGACTAGGAGGATAACACACTTGATTGAAGAACAGGAGAACAGATCAAATCTATTCAGAACCAGAAACTTGGATATCAAAGTGGAAAGAACACAAGAAGACTCACTGAAGAGTAGAGCACCTACTCCAGACAGAGAAAAAGTATTGGAGTTGAACCCTACGAAATACCATCAACAATGCGAAGTTACTATACTAAAAGGAGATAAGAATCAGAATGGAAGGAGGAATACTGAGATAAAGATTACATGGAAGAAGGCTAGAAATCTCAGTAAGAAGAGAGCAAATATAGAAAAGTTGCAGAAGGTTCCAGAAGGGACTTCGCAGAAGGAAGGTTTTAAAAACTGGAACTTTGTCGGGATATCAGAACAATGCAACATGGCACTTCGCCATGACGAAGCAATATAGCCATTGAAAGAATTATAACCATTATCCCAACACCCTGAACGGTTAGAAAAACAGTTATGGCCTGAAAGCTCGCCATCAGACCGTTGGGACCACGTCGCAACGAACAAAACTGCATTGATGAAGGCCTCCCATCCGTTGGAGAGATCTGTTACATTGTGTCTGCTTATTTCGTCGACTGTTGCACCGAGAACACTTTTTTGAATTGTATCCAAGCCAACCCATTACTATTGTGCTGTGTTTATTGAGATCGACACCTGTTCTATTGCTTTGAGCACTCATTCATCCACCTGAGTTATCCGATCTAAGTGTGCATGTCGGATGAGCTCAGCGCCGCAAAGAAAATCGTCAAAGAAGTTCTAATTGACCTTATGGCTAAGAAAGTGATGTCTGTCGGAGTTCAAGCCTCATCGACAAGAGGAGGGCAAGCCTCTCCGTTGACTGCTCGCAGATCCGGACCATCTCGACCTGCAACAGAGAAAAGAACCAAGCATCAATATGACTTGGAGAACATGAAGTTAATCCTGACCATCCTACTCGACTACATCCTATCTTTGGCTGGCGCGATGAGACGTGATAGTGTCCTAAGAGACTTTGATTACACCATGGTTACTGTACGTATCCTTACTGCGTACCTCCCTAAGGGGATACGTGCAGTAAGAATGCAGCAGGATAAGATCGCGATGTTTAAGTTCAGCGAATTCAACCTAGGGGACCACAAGAACTACAACATGCTATCTCCTTACAAGTATTTGACCAGGATGAAGGGGAAGAACTCAAAAATAATCCCCCAACCATGGAATATGAACCTCGTGCAATCCACCCTCTTGAATGTGATGAAGATTTCGGACTTTGGAAGGCACCAGGAGGTTAACACGTGTATTAAGCTCCTGCTATCATGTTACCATAGCGGATATCTATGGCTATATAGACGCATCACAATCAATCTGACGTTGATCCATAGGATCACCATATTGAGCATGCAGGGACCCGACCCACAGGAATTCTACTCAGAGAAGGCTACAGATCGTGCAGTAGCACAGAGGATCAAAGACACATATGGTGATGTAGAAAAGGGGACGTGAGGCTACAAGGTAGCTTCCATCCATAATGGTGTAGTGTGCCTGACCTACTAGCTAATCATGGGAAAGCTCGTGAGAAAGAATAGACCTACACAGGTCGCAAGATTAGTTGTTGACCTCATCGGGAAATGTGTAAAAGGACTCTAGATGAACTGGGCTAATTACTTAGTTAACTAGTTGGAATTGGATTGTAGCAAAGCTCAGGATTAGGGCTATGAGTTCCACTTTAGCTGGCTCCTGATCCTCATAGTGTTTACTACTTGGGAGATGCCGGAAGGTACGACCTTCTCGGACATTGAGCCGCTCGAACCACTCGCTGTGAATTTCACCACACTCTGGTAGTCGAGCGATATGGGAAAACAGTGGCAATCAAACGCATTATTCCATACATACTATGTGCAGTTGAAGAGATCCATCGAAGTTGTCCCTCGCATGATGCAAAACACCCTGCACCGATTCAGACCTCTTATGAAGTTCTGCGCAGATCAACACTTCATTTATATCACTACGTGAGCAGACGAGCATAAAGAAGAGATTTAGTCATACTATAAGCTCATAGAGGAGGACATCGAGGAGATAACCAAGAACTAGTCTGCAGAGCTCCTTATCCCCGTTGACCCTATAGAAATGTCTGATCCTGAACTAATTGGCAGCTTGGAGGCCACTCACAAAGAACATGAAACACCTGGAACCAGCAAAAGGAAGAAGACCAAAGACATACAAAACTTGAGCATCACATCAAATGAAACTGCTTCAGTATCACCTGGACGAGGAGGTGATGATGAAGTAGATAGAGAAAAGACCAATGGCAAAGAATATCAGAAGAAGCAAGGTGAAGTAACATTGCCTAGGGATCTTGTTGATGAGGCTGATCCCTCGAAGAAAATAAAGGTTTCCCCCATGAAACCTACCTCACGGAAGAATTCAAGAGTGAGAAAAACTACGATGCGAAACATTCTCATGATCGATGACTTCAACTTCATCATCGTCGTTGTAGAATATGCCTCATAGGACATCTTGTAGAAACATGAAGCCAAGAAAGAAGAGATGTACGACATAATAAAGGTTGAACTCAGAGGGGTACAACAAGCCCTTCAATCCAGCCGCGCAGTATCCACTGCACCCTTTCCCTCAGAAGCACCCGAGTTGGGAGATGATCCTACCCAACTCCATAGACTAGATGATGCGACCAAATCTCACCTTCGTCGTGCACAGGAAGACAAATAACAAGCCACAGAGGCCCTAAATAAAGTGAAAACAGTAGTCATAGAGCAATGCCGAGTTGCACAGTAGGAGAAGGTTGCTCTCCAAATAAATTTTGAAGAGGAGAAAGCACAAATCCAGCAAGAGAAAGAGCAGTTTCTCACAGAACAGCTCGAAGTCAAAGAAACAGTCAACAAAGCACTTCTCTCTATGACAGGCTTTGAGAAAAAAGTGGAATAACTAGTAGAGCATCAAGTAGCGTAGCTTGTGGAAGCTATCCAGTAGCTTCAGCAGAGAATCGTAGATCTGGAGCTACGAACAGTGCCCAACACTCTACAGGATGTACGAGATCAAAGAGAAGCAAATGCTCGAAGCGCAGTTGATAGAATCAAGGACCTCACCATGGAATGTAAAAAACTAAGTGATTGCAGTGCCCATACTTATGAGAGACTCACTGAGGATCCTAAATTGAAGGCACTGGAGTCACAGCTCCAGGAGGCAAAGCAACAAGCATAAATAGTACAGGCACAGTTGAATCCCCTATCCGCAGTTGAAGGATGAAGCGATCCTAGGAATAACGCACTGCTCAACAGCAGATCCACACCATTCAGATCAAATTCATGGAAGTGACTCAGAGGCTCCAACCAATACAAGATGAGGCTTGCCAACTGTTTGTGGAGATTGAAGCCCAAGGAGTAGAACTAGAGAAAGTCGTCACTGGAGCTGAACAATGTTTGGAGGGACCTATCAATGACGCAGTTATCCAAGAGTTCGTCAACCAGGAGGCCTTGGCGCAACAACATATCGAAGCATATCAAGCCAATCTCAAATCTTTTGAAGCAGAGCTACCTAGATTAGAGTGACTCGGGATGAGTCACAGGTGAGTGTTGTGGGCTTGTTGGACATTGACCAAGTTTTGAGGATCCTTGGTCATGTTTGACCTACTTTTGGGACTTCGACAGGCTATCGAAGGTGGAGTGCAAGTCGAAGCAGAGATCGCGGGATCTAGACCCCTTTTAGGGATTTTTGGGTTTTGGGCTATTTAATGGGTATGGGAATGTCGACCCATGGGTTTACCCATGTTTAGGCCCTTTTTGTAATGTATAAATAGATGTTTAGGCGATGTAAGAAGAGACGTGTATAAGATGATATAGACATCTGTGTGATGATGTGATAAGTGCAAGTGTAGTTGTATATGCTCTATGCATGTTGTGTGAGACTTGCAAGTGTAAGTGCAAGTGACTATAAGAGATTGAGTAGAATATTTTTGTTGTAACCTAGCTCGAGGAAGGAGGATCTGGCGAGGTGCGTGCAGATATCCTATCCTATGCGAAGTTGGTTTTGTGGCTTTGTGCATTGAAAGAAGATAATAAAGAAGAATAAGAGTTGGTGGACGTAGCCCCAAGCTAGGGGTGAACCATGTATATTCTGTGTTGCTATGCTTTGTGTGATGTATTGATGTGTATACTTGCTTAAGTGCTTTGATATAGATGAATGATAGATAGATATGTTAATTCTTTGTGCTTAATAATATGGATGAATACTATATCTAACCTATATGAATGTGCTTAGTGTTTGAATATGCTACATTGGGCTGAAAATTGTGATGCTCTGTAATTAGGGTTTTATCTGCGAAGTAGATACCGATTAAATACTAATGAATTGTAACTGCTAAGTGCTCTGTTAATGTTTTTTAATCACAGATCAGTGTCCCAACTAAGGTTGTAGACATCTGAGTCTTGCAACCACCCCTTCCTCTACTTCAGGTGAGATTTCATCTACTTCGCAGGTGTTGCCGAAAGGGCCGGTAGTTAGGGTTTTTTTGGTGCACTCTTGAGCATTGAAAACTAGGTCTGCCCCTGTGCCAACATTCGTATTTGGGAACTCAAATCATTGGATAATGCATTTAGGGTGGCAATAAATGTTGAAAGTAAAAATATGGATATGGATAATAGAAGGACCACTCCTAACATCTATCAAGAGAATAATGTTCCTTCTTCTAAAACACCTCAACCTACCAAGTTGACACCTCAACAATTGGAGGAAAGAAAAGAAAATGTTTTATGCTTTAATTGTGACAACAAGTACAGTAAGGGACATAAATGTGGTGAGAAGAAATTATTCTACATATATTGTGAAGAGAAAGAAGAACAAGAACAAGAACAAGAACCATCTCAAGATGAAAATGTAGACACGATTTCTTCTGAAGAAATAACTCCCACGATATCGTGTAATGCATTGGATGGAATTAGCACTCCTCAAACCCTCAATATCGAAGGATATATCAAAAAGAAAAAGGTAACAGTCCTAATTGATTCTGGTAGTACTCATAATTTCATTCACTATAAATTAGCCAAAGCTCTCAATTGCTTTGTATATCCAGCACCAGAGTTTCAAGTAATGATTGCAGATGGAGGAACTATCAATTACTCAGGAAAATGAAATAAGATCAATCTTACTATGGGGGAATATATATTGAATAGTCCAATGATTTATATACCCATGGGTGGTGTTGATGTCGTACTAGGAATCCAATGGTTACAATCATTAGTAACATTGTCTTTTAATTTTCAAGAACTTTTCCTGAAATTTTCATTGGAAGGAAAAGAAATTGAGTTAAGAGGTATCACAGGGAAACTCAGTAAGGTGGTAAGCTCCAATGACATGAAAAAATTATTGAAAAATTGGCATCAAGGTGTAATTGCATAACTATGCTCACTAGATGTTCAAACATCTAAGCCATATATTCCCCTAGATATCCAAGGGATCATTGATAAGCATTCCAAAGAATTTGAAGATATTCCCAAAGGTATTCCACCCACTCAAAATCATGATCATGATATTCACCTAATTCCTGGGAGTGTTCCTCCCAACATCAGGTCATACAAATACCCTTATGCCTAGAAGAGTGAAATTGAGCGCATAGTTGAAGAAATGTTAGAGGTTGGAATTATTAGACCTATCCAAAGTTCGTACTCTGCACCGGTTGTAATGGTATTCAAGAAACATGTCTCATGGCATATGTGTCCAGATTATAGAGAGCTTAACAAGATCACTATTAAAGATAAGTTTCCCATTCCCATCATTGATGAATTGCTAGATGAACTACATGGAGCAATTTTTTTCACAAAGTTGGATCTACATTTAGGGTATCATCAGATTAGAATGAAGGAAGAAGATATGCCAAAAACAACATTCTGAACTCATGAAGGCCATTATGAATTTTTGGTCATGCCTTTTGGCCTTACAAATGCACCTTCCACATTCCAAGGGTTGATGAATTCCATTTTCAAGCCCTTCCTTCGAAAATTTGTGTTAGTATTTTTTGATGATATACTAATCTATAGCAAGTCTTGGGAAGATCATGTATGACATGTTGACAAGGTGCTACAACTACTAAAGGAGAAACAACTATATGAAAAACCATCCAAATGTTTCTTTGGGGTGAAGGAGGTAGAGTATTTGGGTCATATTGTATCTCATGAAGGTGTTAAGGTAGACCCTAACAATATTAAGGCCATGATGGACTTGCCGATTCCCAAAACATTGAAGAATCTTAGAGGATTTTTGGGTTTGACAAGTTACTACTGCAAGTTTGTTCGGCACTATGGAAGAATAGAAACACCTTTAACAACACTAACTAAGAAGGATGCATTTTCATGGGCTCTAGAGGCAACTAAATCTTTTGAACAAATTAAAGAGGTGATGCAAAGCTCCTATCTTGACCACTTTAGACTTCACAAAAGCCTTTATTGTGGAATGTGATGCCTTGGGAAATGGAATTGATGCCATCCTAATGCAAGAAGGAAGGCCCCTAGCTTTTGAAAGTCGACCACTCAAGGGAAAGGACTTACACAAAATGGAAATACTACATGCATTGAAGAAATGATGTCCTTACCTAATAGGTAGGCACTTCACGGTCAAAATAGATCATAATAGTCTTAAATACTTCTTGGAACAAAGACTATCTTCATAAGAACAACAAAAATGGGTGACCAAGATATTGGGTTATGATTTTGAAATCGTCTATAAACAAGGGAAGCAAAATGTTGTGGTAGATACACTCAAAAGAAAGGATGAATATGTTGAGGCCTTTCTCTGTGCTATCTCAATAATCCAACCTGATTGGATAATAGAAGCAAGGGATGAATGGAAGAATGACGAAAAAGTGTGGACTCTCATTCAAAGGTTGCAACAGGATTCTAGTGCATCAGATACATTTACATGGAAAAATGATTCACTATGGTACAAAGATCTCTTATATGTATGCAATAACTCCCAACTCAAACAAAAGGTACTATTGGAATTGCACACCTCTCTAGTAGGAGGGCAGTCAGGATTTTTGAAAACCTACCATAGGGTCAAGAAGGATTTTTTTTGGGGATGGCCTTAAAACTGATGTTCAAAGGTTTGTCACAGAATGTTTGGTTTGCCAACAAAATAAGGTGAAAACAATTAAGACCCCAGGTCTTTTACAACCATTAGCCATCTCAAGTCAACACTGGGAGGAGGTTTCCATGGATTTCAAAACAGGGTTACCAAAGTCTGAAGGAAAGAGTGTCATCATGGTGATTGTTGATAGACTCACCAAGTATGCACACTTTTTTGCACTCTCTCATCCCTTCAAATCTAGTACAGTTGCCACCGCATTCATGGAGACAGTTCAAAAGCTACATGGCATCCCAAATATTATTGTAAGTGACAGAGATCCCATCTTCATTGGACATTTTTGGACAGAATTATTTTCTTGTTTGGGTACTCAATTGGCTCATAGCTCATCCTATCATCCTCAATCATATGGAAAAAACGAGATAGTGAACAAATGCATGGAAGGCTACCTTCATTTCTTTGTCTCTGATAAACAAAAACAATGGTTCGAATGGTTACCCTTGTCAGAATGGTGGTATAACACTTCCTTTCATACTGCAACAAAAATGACACCATTTATGGAACTCTATGGATACCACCCTCCTTCCATCACTTCTTCTCTAAAAAAAAATCTAAGGTTCAAGCAGTGGAAGATCACATCAAGAAACAACAACAAGTTCTCCAAATCTTAAAGGACAACCTGACCATGTCACATAATCACATGAAACAACAATAATATCAACATCGTAGTGAAAGAAGTTTTGAAGAAGGGGATTGGGTGTTTTTAAGACTACAACCATACAAACATATGTCCCTCAAGCAAGCCAGGAAGGATAATAAATTATCACCAAAGTACTATGCCCCTTATAATGTGTTGCAAAAGATTGGTACTATGACATACATATTGGAGTTGTCTGCATCTTCACGAGTACACCCATTTTTCCATGTTTCATGCTTAAAAAAGGTTATAGGTGACAAGTTCCCAATTCAAACTGTATTTCTAGAACTTGACAAGGAAGGAAAAATCATATTGGAGCCTGAAGCCATCACTGACACAAGAATTCGCCAGCGGAGGGATAGATCCATTTCAGAGTATCTCGTTAAATGGAGGGAACTATCGGTTGAAGATTCCACTTGGGAAGATGAGTCTTTTATACAGAAGCATCCATACTTACTCAAGCGTTGTGGACAACACTTATCTCAAGGGGAGGGGCATTTTAAGCCCTAAATAGTGGCTCATTACCCCTTAATTGGGGCATATTACATTAGTAATGTTATTTTATTTATGTCAGTTTGAGTCCATTAGTTGTAATTGCACCTCCTAGTCTCCTATATATACCAAGGAGACATTTTCATTTGGAATCATCTCGTATTTGGACATTAATGTGGGGTATAAGGAGGTTTCCCCCTCGAAGAGGTATGTTACAGATAGAGGTTGTATAACAGTGAGGTTGTGGCACATGGTTTGATGTAATGGTTTATGATATTGGGTTTATGGATAGAGTGATGAATTGTTAGATAAATTTTGATGGTTATATTGGTATATGTATTTGGTATATGGTTGAGGTACCTCTTGGGTACATGGTTGATACAAGTAGTTGATGATTTGGCGCATACACGAGGTGTATAGTTGATGATGTTGGTGCATCCTAATGAGTCATAGTTTATGTGTATTTGATGCATGATTGGTACATATTTGATGCATGGTTGATGCACTCGTTGATGGTACAGGTTGAGGTACAGGTCGGTGCATGGTTGATGCACTTGTTTATGGTACAGGATGATTACAGATTGAGGTACAAGTTGGTGCATGGTTGATGCACTTGTTTATGGTACAGGCTTATTACAGGTTGTTTGGTACAGGTTGGTGCATGGTTGATGCACTTGTTTATGGTACAAGTTGATTACAGGTTGTTTGGTATAGGTTGGTGCATTGTTGATGCACTTGTTTATGGTATAGGTTGTTTGGTACAGATTGGTTCATGGTTGATGCACTTTTTTATGGTACAAGTTGATTACAGGTTGATTGGTACATGTTTAAAACAGTATATCTCACAATGATAGTGTGATAGTGTTAAGAACCAAACATCAATATAGCATATAAAAACCTCAGCAAAAGTACTCAACGCCTTGAAAAAGAGATAATTTCAGATAATAAGCCTCTTCGAGGGGGAAACCTCCTTTTACCCCACTTAAATGTTCAAGTACAAGATGATTCAAAATGAAAATGTCTCCTTGGAATATATAGGAGACTAGGAGGTATAATTACAAATAATGGCCTAAAGCCGACATAATTAAAATAACATTACTAATCTAAATTACAACTAATGGCCTAAAGCCGACATAAATAAAATAGCATTACTAATCTAATATGCCCCAATTAAGGGGTAATGAGCCAA
>JASDQU010711138.1:28766-43433 GCA_032191745.1 Picea mariana
ACATATTTATAATCAAAATGACCATTACTACATTTAACAAGTGCTTCGACACTTTTATCATATTTTTTTATGCTCCTCTTCCGTTTAATAAATTAACAAGTACATACTTGTTTTTTCATAACTTTGTTTTTTCAAATTGCTTTGTTTAAATATTGGGTATGCTTTATTTTTATAATATTTTTTATATCTATAAAAAAAATTATAAATATATTTATAAAAAAAAAGAAGTTTCCTATCTCATTTTTGCCTAAACAAAACTAAAATTAAATTAGATCATGTTATATTAATCCTTATCATATTTTCTTTATAAATAATCATTAATGTTTATAAATAAGTCAACATATCCAACCAACTATCAAAGCAACTCACCAATGGATCCTTGAAAAGAAAGTTGAAGTTGAATGGGTACTTTAATTGACTGGATATTTGATTTTTGTTCTTTCCGATAGAGAGTGATCACTCACTTACTATATTGCATTTCATGGGAAATTTGGTCTAAGATCTTTATCCCAATAGTTTTGTAGTCATATAACTAATATGAATCAATATATTATTTATTTATATAGAGTTTTGACAACGAGTTTTTGTTTACTCATATAAATACAAATCCATATATATCAATATATTATATATAGAGTTTCGATAATAAGTTTTTGTCTAAGTGATAAGAGAGAATATAGAGTTTTGAAAAAAAGTTTTGTCTAAGTCGATATAAGTGGTTTAATTAAAATATTGAAAATTTTATAGTTTTAATTATTTATTAGTTTTTTATATTTTGATTCAATAATATCAAATGGTTATAAGATATAAGTGGTTTAATTAAAATATTGAAAATTTTATAGTTTTAATTATTTTATAGTTTTTTATATTTTTATTGAATAATATCAAATGGTTATGTTGTATTAATATGTTTTTTTCACTATTATTGTTATGAGAAATTATTTTAAAAGATATAAATATATTAATGGAATAAATAGTATGATAAAAAATCTTAAAATATTTTTTGAAAATAAAAATACTTAAAATATGTAAAATAAATAAGCTAATCAAGGTTTTGACAAAATACACGGAGAGGGGAGTTCCTTTCAAACCACCTTGGAAATTACATGAAATGTAAGTGGTTTAGGTGGAAAATATATTTTCTATGAAAATGATACTTTGCTTATGACTTTTTTTAATTGGTATAAAAAAAAAAAATAAGGATACTTTACTTTCACTATACTATAAATTTAAATTGCAATAATAATTAGTTTATATCATTGTATATTGAAATAATGAATATATCTTTAAACATTGGATATTGAAATAATAAATATATCTTTAAACATTGGATATTGAAATAATGAATATATCTTTAAACATTGGATATTGAAATAATGAATATATCTTTCAATCAACTACCTTAATATTGAAGGACAATGCTAGTTTTAATGCAAAATACAATATATTCTTAAATTCTTAAAAACAAACAAGAATGAACTGTACCAACATAATGTGACTTGTTGGCCCTTGACCAAGTTTTAAGGATCCTTGGTCTTGTTTGACCTACTTTTGGGACTTCGACAGGTTGTCGAAGACGGAGCGCAAGTCGAAGCAGAGATCCCAGGATCTTGGCCCCTTTTTAGGGCTTATTGGGTTTTGGGCTTATGCAACGGAATGGGGATGTCGGCCCATGGGTTTACCCATGTTTAGGCCCACTTTGTAATGTATAAATAGAAATCTAGGCGATGCAGGAAGTAGTTCGATCTATGTGATCGAAGGAGGGACAAGTATGTGATGCTAAGTGCAAATGGTAATTGTAATTGCTTTGTGCATACTGCGTGAGACTTGTAGAGCTAAGTGCAAGTGGTTGTAAGAGACTGTGGAAGGCTTTGTGTTGCACTTCAGGGAAGGAGGATCTAGCGAGGTGTGCAGATCTCTTGTCCTTTGCGGAGTAAGATATCATGGCTTCGTGCATGTAGAATATTGACAGAAAGAAATAAAGAATAAGAGTTGGTGGATGTATCCCCAGAGTGGGGGTGAACCACGTATATCCTGCATTGTGATTGCTATGTGATTTATGGTTGTTCTCTTGTCTATGTGATTGAATGCTTAGTGCACTGATGTATGCTTAGAAGGATCTACTATGGTAGCATAGTGCTGAATAATGTGAATAAATGCTAGATCTGATCTATGTTTGTATGCTTAGTATTTGAATCTATTGGATCTGTATAAATATTGCACTCATATGTTGTTAGGGTTTAGCTGTGCTGTAAACTAAGGCTGAATATTAACAAACTGTAACTGCTAAGTGTTATGTTAAGGTGTTACAATCACAGATATGTGTCCCAGCTAAGGTTGCAGACACTGGAGTCCTGCAACCACCCCTGCCTCTACCTCAGGTGAAACTTCATTTGCTTCACAGGTGTTGCCAAAAGGGCCGGTAGTTAAGGTTTTGTTGGTGTGTTGTTGTAGCGTTGAACACTGGGTTTGCCCCTGTGCCAACAAATGGTTCTGTTGCCGGGACCTGAAACTGTGATTGTTGGGAACTGAAGGAAAGAAAGAAAGCTATGTGTGTAGATCGATTTCCTTAGTGTGCAGTATTCTACTTGACTTGTAAATCTCTATGCTAAGAAGAGAAGTCAGATCTGAAGAAAAGAGGTAAGATCTCGAAGCTTTGTGATCTAATAAAGGTAAGAATAGTGAAAAGTTTTAGATCTAGAAGCTTTGTGCTTTGCTGAAAGTAAGATTAGTGGAATTTTTTGTTTTAAGAGCATGGATCTAGGTATGTTTGATAAATGTTATCCTAGTATGAAAAATAGGGCACAACTAGAAGACATAAGGTTTGATATGAGTAGATATGATAGAAATAATGAAAGATGTGTTATTCCTATGCATAGAAAGAATGTTTGGACTAACAAATGGATGCAGGATCCTAGAAAGAATTATTTGTAGGTTAGCTACTACGATCCTAGTGCACAGTACAGGAAAGGTTGGCGATCATTTAATAAAAAAAGAGGATTAACCATTTGTTACAGTTGCAGAAGATTGGGACATCTTACTAAGGAATGCCCTGGAAGAAGACCTAGTTGTCTTTGTTGTAAAGCTATGGACCATGAAGTTTTAGATTGCCCTAGAATGATTGCTAAGCTTGACAGAATGAATACGAGACAAGAAAACCTTGAGGAAGGTCACGAAACTGAGACCATGGCAGAACCCCAAACATAATCAGAGATTGTACTACTACAAATGAAAGAAACCCTAAAAGATCACAGAGATATCAACTTATCATAGATCTTCAAAGAAAAAGAATGCATAGAAGCAAGAATAGGAGACTTCGACATAGACTGTGTTATGGATGAGGAAACATAGGTAAGCATCATGAAAGAAAGAACTTGGGAAGCTTTGGAAAATCCAGATACGACTCCTTCATTGGGAGGAATAGGATTATTCAGGGGAAAGATGATAACCCTATGTGGAAGACTCACCCAGGTATCTATGAGTGCTCATGGAGCTTCGACGGAGCAAGATTTTGAGGTTGTTACATTCATTGAGAATAACGCTCCATTTACTATGTTATTAGGAAAAACATGGATCGAGAAAGATCAGACCAGGAGAAAAGAAGAGGAGGCCCTAGAACAGAAAATGAAGGAATTAAAAGATTTCATTACTAGGAGGATAACACACTTGATTGCATAACAGAAGAACAGATCGAAGCTACTTAGAACCAGAAACTTGGATCACAAAGTTGAAAGAACACAAGAAGATCCCCAGACAAGTAGAGCACCTACCCCAAATAGAGAAGCAATAATACTCTCTAATCCTATGAAAGAATCTCAACAACGTGAAGCTGCTATGCTAAAAGAAGACAAGAATCAGAATGGACAGAGGAATACCGAGACAAAGATCACCAGGAAGAAGAATAGAAAACTCAGTAAGAAGAGAGAAAAGGTCAAAAAGTTACAGAAGGGCCCAGAGGGAACTTCGTGGAAGGAAGAGTTGCAAAATTGGAACTTCGTCGAGATATCAGAACAACGCCCCATGGCACTTATCCATGGTGAAGTGATATGATCATTGAAAGCATTATAACCATTGGATCGACGTTTCATAATGGTTAGAACAACAGTTATGACCAGAAAGCTCGCCATCAGACAGTTGGGACCACGTCGCAACAAACAGAATTTCATTGATGGAAAGCTTCTTATCCATTGGAGAGATCTGTTACATCATGTCTACTTAGTTCGTTGACTGTTTCACTAAGAACACTTTTGCAAATTGTATCAGAGATAACAAGAGAACCCATTTCTACCATGTTGTGCTTAGTAAGATTGACACTGATTCTATTTCTTTGAGCACTCATACAACCACCCAAGTTTTTCGATCGAGAGCGTGCATGTCGGACGAGCTCAGCGCTGTGGAGAATTCAGTCTAGGAAATTTTAATTGATCTGATGGTCAAGAGAGTGATGTCCATAGGAGTTCAAGCTTCATTGACGCAAGGAGTGCAAGCATCTCCATCGACTGCTCATGGAGCCGAACCATCTCGACCAGCAGCAGAGAAGAGAACCAAGCACAGAGATGATCTAGCAAACGCAAAGTTAATCCCGACCATCTTATTCGACTACATCCCACCTTTGGCTGACGGGGTGAGTCATGACAGTGTCCCAAGGGACTTTGATTACACCATGGTTACTGCGTACCTCCCGAAGGGGATACGTGCAGTTAGAATGCAACAATATAATATCGTGACGTTGAAGTTCAGCGACTTCAACCTAGGTGACTGGAAGAATTACAACATGCTTTCTCCTTACAAGTATCTGAACATGACAAAGGGGAAGAACTCGAAAATAATCCCCCATTCATGGACTATGAAACTCGCGCAGTCCACCCTCTTGAATGTGATGAATATCCCACACTTTGGAAGGAACCAGGAGGTTAACGCATGTGTTAATATTCTACTCTCATGTTACCATGGTGGCTATCTATGGCTAGATAGATGCATCATAGTCGATCTGACGCTGATCCATAGGATCACTAGATTGAGCATGCAAGGACCTGACCCGCAAGACTTCTACCCAGGGAAGGCTTCCGACCATGCCCTGGCACAGAGAATTAAGGACACTTATGGTGATGTAGAAAAGGGAACGCGAGGCTACAAGTTAGCTTCCATCCAAAATGGTGCAGTGTGCCTGGCCTGCTAGTTGATTGTAGGGAAGCTAGTGAGGAAGAACTGACCTACACAAGTCACATGATTCATTGTTGACCTAGCCGAGAAATGTGTAGAAGGACTCCAGATGAACTAGGAAAAGTCTTGGTCAACTAGCTGGAATTAGACTACCACGAAGCTCAGGATCAGGGCCATGAGTTCCACTTTAGCTGGATCCTGATCCTCATCGCATTTACCACTTGGGAAATGTCGGAAGGTGCGACCTTCCCTGACATTGAGCAGTTCGATCCACTCACTGCAAAGTTCACCATGCTTTGGTACTCGAGCGATATGGGAAAAAAGTGGAAGTCGAATGCGATCTTTCATACCTATTATCTCCAATTGAAGAGGGCTATCAAAGTTGTCGCTTGCATGACGTCAAACACCTTGCATTGGTTCTGATCCCTCATGAAGTTTCGCACAGATCGACACTTCATTTATATCACCGCGTGCACATATGATCACAAAGAAGAGCTTCAATCGTACTACAAGCTCACAGAGGAGGACCTTGAAGAGATCGCCAAGGACTGGTCTGCGAAACTCCTCATCCTCGCATACCCCATAGAAATGTTAGACCCTGAACTAATCAACAACCCTGAGACCAATCATGAAGCAAAGGATCTTCCTAGACCCAGTAGAAGGAATAAGACTGAACAAGTCCAAAACTTGAGCAGCGCATCAGAAGGAACTACTTGAGTATCACCTAGACGAGGGGGTGATGATGAAGTAGAAGAGAAAAATAATAAAGAGGACCATCAGAAGCAAGGCAAAGTAACACTGCCTAGGGACCCTGCTGATGAGGCTAATCCCTTGAAGAAAAGGAAGGTTTCTCCCACGAAACCCACTTCTCGAAAGAAATCTAGAGCCACTTGACTAAGATGCAGACTGTGCTCACCGTAGATGACTTTGACTTTATCATCGTCGTTGTAGTAGATGCCTCGCAGGACATCTTAAAGAAACATGAATCCAAGCAGGAGGAGATGTATGATAGAATCGAGGTTGAACTCAGAGGAGTACAACATGACCTTCAATCTAGCCGCGCAGTATCCATTGTGCCCCCACCATCAAAAGCACCTGAATTGGGAGACGAGCCTGCCCAACTCCGCAGACTAGCTGATGCGACTGAAGCTCACCTTTGTCGTGCACAAGAAGAAACCAAACAGGACACAGAGGCCCTAAAGCAAGTAGAGAATGTAGTCATAGAGAAATGTTGAGTTGCACAGCAAGAGAAGGCTTCCCTCCAAACTAATTTTGAAGAAGAGAAAGTGCAGATCCAGCAAGAGAAAGAGAAGTTGCTCATAGAGCAAGCGGGAGTAAAAGAAGCAGTCAGTAGAGGACTTCGTTCTGTGACAGGATTAGAGAAAAAGGAGGAAGACCCAGTGGAACATCAAGTAGAGCATCTTGCGGAAGATATCCAACAGTGTCAACAGAGAATCGCAGACCTCGAGCTATGAACAGTGCCAAGTACCCCGCAGGACATGCGAGATCAAAGAGAAGCCATTGCCCAAAGCACAATCGATAGAATCAAAGAATTCACTCTGGAATGTAAACAACTAAGTGCTAACAGTGCACATAATTATGAGCAACTCACTGAAGATACAGAACTGAAGGTACTAGAGTCACAACTCCAGGAGGCAAAGAAGAAAGAAGCAACCGTACAGGCGCAGTTGAAGCTCCTGTCAGCAGTTGAAAGGATAAAGCGATCCCAAGAACAACGCACTGCTCAACAATAGGTCCACACCATTAAGATCAAAGTCATGGAAGTGACTCAAAGGCTCCAACCAGTCCAGGATGAAGCTTGCCAAATGTTTGAGGATATTGAAGGCCATGGCACAGAGTTGGAACAAGTAGTCGCTACAGTCGAACAACGTTTAGAGGGACCTGTCAACGATGCAGTATTCCAAGAGTTCATCGAGTAGGAGGCCCTAGCACAACAACAGGTCAAAGAAGCTCGAGCCAATATCGAGGCTTTTGAAGCACAGCTACCCAGACCAGAGTGACTCAGGATGAGTCATAGGTGAGTGTTGGGGGCCTGTTGGCCCTTGACCAAGTTTTTAGGATCCTTGGTCATGCTTGACTTACTTTTGGGACTTCGACAGGTTGTCAAAGATGGAGCGTAAGTTGAAGCAGAGATCGCGGGATCTCAACCCATTTTTAGGGATTTATGGGTTTTGGGATTATGTAATGGGAATGGGGATGTCGGTCCATGGGTTTACCCATGTTTAGGCCCATTTTGTAATGTATAAATAGAAATCCAGGCGATGTAGGAAGTAGTTTGATCTATGTGATCGAAGGAGGGACAAGTATGTGATGCTAAGTGCAAGTGGTAATTGTAATTGTTTTGTGCATACTGTGTGAGACTTGCAGAGCTAAGTGCAAGTGGTTGTAAGAGACTGTGGAAGGATTTGTGTTGTACTTCAGGGAAGGAGGATCTAGCGAGGTGCGCAGATCTCCTTTCCTCTATGGAGTAAGATATCATTGTTGGATTACTAATAGGGGGGGTGAATCAGTAATAGTGTAATTATAATCTTTTTTCTCCAAATAATCCAAGTGTTATATCAATGTAGAATTATTATCCAATAATGAGCAATAAAAAATGAACAATCACACACATACACAGTACACGAGTGTTTTACGTGGAAACCCAAATCGGGAGAAAACCACGGAATGATTTATCTTATATGTATTGAAGAATTACATTTATTGGAAGCACCAACTTCCTTTGTTTTCCAGCTGCAACTGGAAGGAGGCTCCAACCCCATAGTTTCTCAGCCTACAACATGAGGGAAGCTCCAACTCCCCAATTCTCTGGCTACAACCAGAAGGAGGCTACAACCCCCTATGTTCTCCGGCTACAATCGAAAGATGGCTAGAATCACATGTCCTTGCCCCGTCCAACCGCCCTAAAGTAGAAGTAGAATGATGGAACCACTGTCAGACTATCACTGTGAGATATATCATTGTAAACATGTACCAATAAACCTGAACCATGCATCAACCATCTATCAACCTATACCTCAACCTGTAATCAACTTGTACCATAAACAAGTTCATCAACCATGCATCAACCTGTACCAAACAATATGTAATCAACCTGTACTATAAACAAGTGCAACCAACCATGTACCAAGTATTTACCAATCATGTTTCAAGTACTCATCAACTATGACTCATCTATATGTACCAACATCATCAACTATACACCTCATGCATGTGCCAATTCATCAACTACTTGTCTCAACCATATACACAACTTGTACCTCAACCAAAATCCCTCATCAATTTCATCATCCAAATATGATTTGTAACTTTGTAATAGACCTGGTCTATATGACCACATACCTACAAACCATCCTTAACTTTGACAACAAGAGACTAGTGTTTTCATCAAACGTTTCTTTAGTCTCACAAGACTAGTTTTGGATTAGTCAACAACCCTAACTTGAAATAATCATAACTTTGTACCTATAATGAATAAATATCTTAAACTGATATACAATGTTATTTAGTGTGTTTTATGCAATTCCTCCAGGTTTCACTACTTGGAACCTCTCAGAAAAGGATTTATGGAAAAAATGGCACACCTTGCTGAATTTTGAATTATTCTAGAGAGCGACCTTGTAGAGCGTTACCCACACGGAATATTTATTGAATTGATCTGAAACTATTACACAGAATACTAAATACTGTACTCTAACCAAAACATTTTATCTTACTTAATTTGGATCTGTTATGAAGAAGTTATGACGTTTTTACCCGAAACACCTGTTTTTTGACTAGTTTCAAGACTAGCCACAAACCCTATTTTCCATGGAGTGTAAATACAAAAATACAACGACCCACAAGATGAATTTCTTACCACAGATACTTGGATATGTTTCCTCAATGGCATAGAAATTTCATGGTCTGAATCATTCTAGAAAAATAATTATTGCGAAAATGGTGAGATGACCTGAAAAAAACATACCTTAGAAAGAATCATCAAAAGAATTTATCCTTCCTTGAATTCTGGGCTTATTTTCTTCACTTTCTTTAGAAATTTGACTGATATATCCTTTGGTTACCTCAGACACCTATAGTTATTCAATATTCTCAAGTGTGTCTTAAATTAGAGAGCCTTGTCTCTTATTTATACTCTCCAAGTAGCTTCCTTAAAAACATCTTCTAGGTCACTTTGCCCACTTTCCTTATTTTAGGGTTAACCCACTTCTAATTTCTCCATTAAATTTATTATTGAATTAATTTATTTTGTATTCACTTTTAATTATAGTACACTCATCACTTCACTTTATTATTTACCTTTTAAAATCTCTTAAACCACTTTGACTACTTTGACCTTTTGGGGCTTCTAGATGACATATGAGGGTCCTCCAACTTCGTAAGGCCATAACTCTCAAACCGTGAGCATTTATGTGACGTTCCACATACCACTAGAAAGGGAATGACATGCACTATCCATATAGTTTAGTATTACCTGAAAATATATCAAAACTCATATCGTTATCCATCAAACAAACTTGTGTCCATTACCTAAACCTGGGTTCTCCAACTTCTCATGGCCATAACTCTCTAACCGTGAGGAGTTATGTGACGTTCCACATACCACCGAAAATGGAATGAAAATCACTATCCATATAGGATAGTTTCACTGAAAAATTCATTGGCGTTCATCTCATTATTCCACAAATAATCATGGGTTCTCTAACCATACTTCTAGGATAACTCAATCCGCAAAGCGTCTTCCCATGAGGGATTTCACCATAAGGGGACCACTTTGAAGTTCATCCATTTCTACTTATAATCAACCATGACAATACAATAACGAGTCATATTTACATCAAACAATCTTGGGTCTATTTCCCAACCTTTGTGCTATGGGGCTTTCTTCAAGGGTTGACATCAATGACAACCAACCTTAATCAGCAATCTCCCCCTTTGGCATTGATGGAAACACTCTGATGTAATATTGAAATCATATCACTCATGCTCCCTCTGGAACCATGCCTTTTTCCTCTGCCTCTGTTCTCTGCATCTGATAAATCTCTCCCCCTTTGTAATCAATGACAAAGGTATCTTTCCATCTGGGGTTGCTCCCCTTGACTGAACTATCCTCTTATGGTGCTTCCTCATGTAAATATAATACATATAAGATAATCATTCAAAAAGCATTCATTTTGGAGTAGAAATAACTCCAAGTCTCTGGAGAAGATATTCAAAGGATTCTCATGGAAGTAGTTTTGTGAAGATGTCTGCCACTTGTTCTTTTGTGCCCACATACTCAACTCTGATGTTATTTTCTGCAACCGGCTCCCATAGAAAGTGATACTTTATTGGAATGTGATTCGTCTTGCAGTGCATCATCAGGTTCTTCGAGATACTGATGGCACTTGTATTATCATAATAGATTGGAATGGGCTCATCATACTCAACATGTATATCTGTCAGAGTTTGTTTCATCCAAAGAACCTATGTACAACATGATGTTGCTGCAATATACTCTACCTTGGCTGTAGATAAAGATATTGATGATTGTTTCTTTCTTAGCCATGATACTAAACACTCACCCAAGTAGAATGTTGCTCCACTGGTGCTTCTTCGGTCATCAATACAACCTGCCCAATCTGCATCTGTGTAGGCAATAAGTGATAGATCATTTCCTTTTGGATACCATAATCCAAAATCTTTTGTTCCTTTGAGATATCTGAAAATCCTCTTCACTGCTAACACATGTGACTCCTTTGGTGCTGCTTAAAATCATGCCACCTGTCCAGCTGCCTGCATTACATCTGGTCTGGATGTTGTCACATATAGTAGGTTGCCAATCATTGACCTGTATTGCCTCTGATCTATAGACTTTGAATCATCATCTTTGCTCAACTTTCAACTGGTTTGCATGGGAGTGATAATTGGTTTGCAATCTTCCATTCCGAACCTCTTTATCATTTCTATGATATACTTGGTTTGAGAAATAAAGATTCCTTGGTTGCTTTGACGTATCTGAAATCCCAAAAAGAAGGATAGTTCTCCAAGTAACGACATTTCAAATTCATTCTGCATATCTTTTGCAAATTTCCGGCTTAACCTATCATCATCACTACCAAAAATAATATCATCAACATAAACTTCAATTAATAAAATATTACCTTCACTTACCTTGATGTAGATGTTGTTGTCTACACTTCCTTTTCTGAACCTTGTTTGTTACAGATACTTATCCAGTCTAGTGTACCATGCTCTAAGAGCATGTTTTAGACCATACAAGGCCTTCTTTAATTTACACACATAATCTGCATTCTCTGACAACTGAAATCCTTCTGGTTTTTCAATGTAGACTTCTTCTTCAAGTTCCCCATTCAGAAAAGTTGATTTTACGTCCATCTGATATACTTTAACATTTTTGGAGCATGCATAGGCTAAAATCAACCGGATTTCTTCCATTCCGGCAACTAGAGCAAATGTCTCTTCAAAGTCGATTCCTTCAATCTGTGCATATCCTTTACATACCAATCTAGCTTTGTTCCTTGTAACTTGTCCATTTTCATTTAATTTATTCCTGAAAAACCATTTTGTGCCGATCACATTCTTATTCTTTGGTCTTGGAACCAGTTCCCAAGTGTCATTTTTCTCTATTTGATCCAATTCTTAATTCATGGCCTTATTCCAAAATTCATCCTTGTTGGTTTCTTCAAAACAGTTTGGTTCAATTGTAGATAAGAGTGCTAGGTGTGTTTGTTTTGGTGAATGGATTTTTCTTCTAGTCTCAACTCCTGCATCTTTGTTTCCAATAATATGATCTAAAGGATGATTCTTCTGTACTCGTTTGCTAGGTGTCTTTGGAGATACTTGTTGAACTTGCTCTTCTATTTTTGTCGGATTCTATTCATCTTCCTCTTCTACTTCATCTTCTGCTTCTTCTTCTTCGAAAAGTTGTTCCATTGATTTGTTTTCTTCTTCCTTTGATTATGGTCTGCCTGTGTCATCAATTGTTACGTTGATGCTTTCCACAACTTTGTTCAATCTTAGATTGTAACACTTGTATGCTTTCCTTGTACTTGAGTAACCAACAAGTACTCATTTGTCCACACGAGAGTCAAACTTTCCCATTCTGCCATCTTCTCTTTTGATGTGGCATTTGCTTCCAAAAACTCTGAAGTGATTCACATTTGTTAGTCTTCCTTTCCATAGCTCGTAGGGAGTTTTATCAGTGTTGTTTTTGAGCATTACTTTGTTTTGAATGTGAAATGTTGTATGCACTTCCTGTGTCCAAAATATATCTGTCAATTTAGAATCCATTAGCATTGCTCGAGCCATTTCCTGTACTGTCTTGTTTTTTCTTTCAACAACTCCATTCTATTGAGGTGTCCTAGCAATAAAGAATTTCCTTTTATTCCATGACTACTGCAGTAGTCCATAAATTCCTTTGAAGTGAACTCTCCTCCATTATCAGATCTCAAGCATTTGATTCTTGAATCCATCTCATTTTCAACCATTTAATTGTAGATCTTGAAGTTTTCAAAAGTTTCTGAATTGTTCTTGAGAAAGCAAACTGTAGTCATTCTTGTATAATCATTAACTAATAACATAAAGTATCTCTCACCTTTTAATCCCTTTGTTGTAGTTGGTCCAACTAGATCAGTATGCAAAATTTCCAATGGTCTTGTTGTTGAATATTTCTTTGATTTGAACCCGATATTTGTTTGCTTTCATTGTTGACAATGTTTGCATAAAGTGTTGGTTGGTTTCGTGATCTAGGGCATTTCTCTGACTGCTTCTCTTTTGTTGACTCTAACAAGGTTATCAAAATGCATGTGACACATTCTTCTGTGCCATAGCCAACTTTCATCTTCCTTTCCTAGACAACACTTTTCATTTCCAATTTCACTTAACACATATATGTTGTTTGAAGTTCTTGTAGCTGTACCGACCAATTTCCCTGAACCTTCTCTGTTGGAAGATTGGTTGTTGTCATTGATGTCAACCCTACTCATGGGTTTTGGACCGCAAGATTGATAAAGGTATTTGGACATGACGGACAATGCACATACATATACAACACCCATGAATGGATAGTATACATCATGTTGTTTCCGGTGGTATGTGGCATGTCACGTGGATCCTCATGGTTGAGGAGAAATGAATTTTTGAAGATGACAAAGTGAATTGAAGAAGGAAGTACATGAAGGCCCTGAAGATAATTAAAGAAAAGAATTACAAAATAAGAAAGTGTCGGGTCGGCCCTAATGTTAAAAGAAAGTGACATAAATGGTATAAATAAACATTATTATACATTTATTTGATACAAGTCGAATTTCAGAGGAAATAAGAAGAAAAGAAGGTCGGATTTCAAGGGAGGATGAAGTCTTTTGGTGATGTGTTCTAAGGTATGTTATTTTCAGGTCATCTTACCATTTTTTCTATAACGTTTTTTCTAAAATGATTCATATGGTGAAATTGCTATGGTATTGAGAATACATATCAAGGTACCTCTGGTAAAAATTTCATCTCTTGATTTGTTATAATTATGGAGATACACTCTGTGGAAGATAGGGTTTGTGACCAGTCCCAAAGCTAGTCAATAAACAGGTGTTCCGGGTAAAATAGTCATACCTTCTTCATAGAGATTCCAAATGAAGTGGGAAAAATTTCATTGGAAAGAGTATGGACTGTATTTTCTTGTGTGCAAGTTTTAGAATCGGATGTTAATTATTGAGCGCGGGGCATTCTGTGCAAGTTCACTCTCCTGAATAGACCAGAATTGAATAAAGTCTACCATTCTTTCTATAACCACTTTTTGGGGAGGATTCAAGGAGTGAAAATTGGAGGAGTTTTCAGAGAATACATTGAGTAATATTATCTACAGGATCAGAGTACTCCAAGAATTGAAGAATTGAAGAAATTGAAGAAGTCTCAGGAAGCATTATCAGGTTCTATGTGATGATTGGTTGATGGTGATGATTTAATGTAAAGTTTTTTTATCTCTCATAAATTCTTGGGTGGAAGGAAGGGGAAAGGATGGAGAGTTCAAATCTCTCTTGATATTGGAGGATTGTATATTCCTCTTGGATGTTTATCCCTTCCTTTACATTTGGAAGCTGTAGCTACCTTTGGAAGTCATTACTTCCCTTGAATAATAACTATTGATTATTTCTCATATATTGTGCATGGTGTATTGTGGTGTATTGGTGTAACTCTTATACTATTGTTCATTGCTCATTGGATATAGTTGAATGGTTTAAGTATAAGTTGAAAAAGGTTTTAAATTGTACTTGATACTGATTCACCCCCCTCTCAATATCAACAATTGGTATCAGAGCAGGTTTCCTTCAGAACAGTTTAACCACTGGAAGGAAAATCCTGAGCAGAGATGGATGACCATGAGCACATTTCAAATGGGATTCAAAAATTTGATGGAATAAATTATGCATACTGGAGTGATAGATTGAAAACTTACCTAACGAATTTTGAAGTAGACATTTGGTACTC
>JASDQU010711138.1:43533-55134 GCA_032191745.1 Picea mariana
AAGGATGATGACATCTCATTAGATGAGAGTGATGAAGAAGATAATGATGGAGGAGAAGTCCTCTTCATAACCCAAGAAACCCAGGATGATGATCATAAGAATTCTAAAGAAGAAGAAATCATTTGTGAAGATCACAAAGAAGATCACTTACGCCCAGGTATCAAAATTTCTTTCTTGGACATTGTTATACTTGTGGAAATTTTGGACACAAGGCAATCAATTGTAGAATCAATGAAAAGAATAACTATGCAAGCTACATGAATGGTGAAAATAGTAGATATGAAAATGTTTGTAGACCTTTCAACAGAAATTATAATCCATTTGACCCATTAATGGATCAAAATATTGTATGTTACAAGTGTAATAATCTTGGTCACAAAGCATGAGATTGCAGAGAGATGAAGGAAGATAATCATATGCCAAATGTCTGCATACCAACTACAGCATGGAAAAGGAAAAAAATTCCACACAATGAAAATTGTCGAATAGAATTAGTCGCTAAAGAATGCAAAGAATAAGATGAATGGTTCATAGATAGTGGGTGCTCATCTCATATGACCGTAGATCAAAGCAAATTTGTTAGCTTGAAGAAAAAGGGTGGAAATGTTGCATTTGGAGATGACTCATCTACCAAAATACTTGGAAAAGGAACTATAAAGCTTGGAAGTGAAAATGTAAACGCACGAAAAGTCCTATTGGTTGAATATTTGAAGCATAATCTCCTCAGTGTCAAAAAAATATGTGATCAAGGATACACTCTTACGTTTGACTCCCGAAAATGTAAAATCAGAGAAAATAACTCAGGAAGATTGGTTGCAACTGCAACAAGAAGATTGAACAACATATACATCCTAGACATGAAGAAGAGAGAGAAGAAAAAAGCCACACAAAAGGATTCCAAGGAAGAAAAAGTCCCAAAGACCAAAAATAAGGATGAAGTATTATTGAGTGCAACATGTTTAGGGGGAGCAGCCCCAAAGAAGAAGGTTATCTTTTTCCATTAAAATCAGGGGGAGAAGCCATAACCTTTGCCATTGATGTCAAAGGGGGAGAGAAATTGAGATCATGATTATAGGGGGAGCATGAGTGTTGTCATTAATGACAAAGGGGGAGATTGTTGGAAGATTGGTTGTTGTCATTGATGTCAACCCTAATCATGGGTTTTGGACCACAAGATTGATAAAGGTATTTGGACATGAAGGACAATGCACATGCATATACAACACCCATGAATGGATAGTATACATCATGTTGTTTCCAGTGGTATGTGGCATGTCATGTGGATCCTCATGGTTGAGGATAAATGAATTTTTGAAGATGACAAAGTGAATTGAAGAAGGAAGTACATGTAGGCCCTGAAGATAATTACAAAATAAGAAAGTGTCAGGTCGGCCCTATTGTTAAAAGGAAGTGACATAAATTGTATAAATAAACATCATTATACATTCATTTGATACAAGTCGAATTTCAGAGGAAATAAGAAGAAAAGAAGGTCGGATTTCAAGGGAGGATGAAGTATTTTGGTGATGTGTTCTAAGGTATGTTATTTTCAAGTCATCTTACCATTTTTTCTATAACATTTTTTTCTAGAATGATTCAGATGGTGAAATAACTATGGTATTGAGAAGACATATCAAGGTACCTCTGGTAAAAATTTCAGCTCTTGATTCGCTATAATTATGGAGATACACTCTGTGGAAGATAGAGTTTGTGACCAGTCCTGAAGCTAGTTAATAAACAGGTGTTCCGGGTAAAATAGTCATAACTTATTCATAGAGAATCCAAATGAAGTGGGACAAATTTCATTAGAAAGAGTACGGACTTTAGTTTCTTGTGTACGAGTTTCAGAATTAGATGTTAATTATTGAGCGCGGGGCATTCTGTGCAAGTTCACTCTTCTGAATAGACCAGAATTGAATAAAGTCTACCATTCTTTCTATAACCTCTTTTTGGGGAGGATTCAAGGAGTGAAAATTGGAGGAGTTTTCAGAGAATACATTGAGTAATATTATCTACAGGATTCGAGTACTCCAAGAATTGAAGAATTGCATAAATTGAAGAAGTCTCAGGAAGCATTATCAAGTTCTATGTGATGATTTGTTGATGGTGATGATTTAATGTAAAGTTTTATTATCTCTCATATATTCTTGGGTGGAAGGAAGGGGCAAGGATGGAGAGTTAAAATCTCTCTTGATATTGAAGGATTGTATCTTCCTCTTGGAGTTTTATCCCTCCCTTTACATTTGGAAGTTGTAGCTACCTTTGGAAGTCATTACTTCCCTTGAACAATAACTATTGATTGTTTCTCATATATTGTGCATGGTGTATTGTGGTGTATTGGTGTAACTCTTATACTATTGTTCATTTCTCATTGGATATAGTTGAATGGTTTAATTATAAATTGAAAAAGGTTTTAAATTGTACTTGATATTGATTCACCCCCCTCTTAGTATCAACATTCTCTTCTTATCTCACACTTTTGTGAATCGAAAGTAACTTTATGATCTTGGTCACACATTTGACTCACACTTAGAAGATTATGTTTCATATCTTCTACCAGTAGAACATTTTTTGCCTTTTTATTCTTNTTGGTCACACATTTGACTCACACTTAGAAGATTATGTTTCATATCTTCTACCAGTAGAACATTTTTTTCCTTTTTATTCTTGTTCCTAATTCAGACTATGCCTTCTCCAATGATTTTGGCTGAATTATCATTTTCGAAGGAGACTGATCCATTTCTTTCCTCTCGCAATGTAAGAAAGTTTTCTCTATCACCTGTCATGTGTTTTGAACACCCACTATCAACATACCAACCATGTTTCTTCTGCTTATCTTGTAGAGTGACTATGCATTATTCATTTCTATATTGATCTTGCTTTCTTATCCATGTCGTTTTCTGAGGTTCTTGTCTATGATTGTTGTTATTATGTTGAGGTTCTTTAGGAGGGACCGTTATTCTGCAATTTTTGTCCATGTGTCCAAAATTGTTACATTTGTAACATTCCACTTCAGTGCTCAAATATTCAAACATATTGTAACTTATTCTTTGTGTTTCACTAGGTATTCTTGAGTAACCCCTTTGTGTATGACTCTCAAAGTTTTTATTGTTCCTGTTGTTAGCTATGCAATTCATAGTTTTACGTCCAAAATTATTACATGCATAACATAAACCAAAAAATATAGTTTGATACCTGGGAGTTGAAGATCTTCTGAAAGAAGGTGCTCTTATGAATCCTTCTTCTTCTTGAGGCTTATATGTCTATTGTTGATTATGAAATATGAATCTTCTCAGTGGAGGAGTGTCCTTGTAATCTTCCTTGTACATCTTCCTATCTCCTTTTATTGTTTATGCATAGCTTTTTGGATTTGCTTCTTGCTTTGTTGTTTTGGAGCTTGATCCCTTTTCTGTCTGATTGTATCCAAGTCCAGACTTGTCAAGATGAGATTTTTTACTGCTGATAATGTCATCCAGAAATTTTCAGCTATTCTACATATTTTTCTTTTGAATATCCTTTCTTAGTGTGACAATCTTTGCTTCCAAGTTTCCAATGATCTTGTCATTTTCTTCTAGTTGTTCTTTGACTACTTATTCAATTCTTTTATCTTCTTCTATTTGAGCCTTCAATATTGTGATCATTTGTTCTAGTTCTCGAGCGTCTTTTTTCTTGTCTAGTTCTGGTTGTAGTTTTTTGTTTTTCTTCTTTTCTCTTATGATAAATTCTATGGCACACATTAATTCTTCTCGGTAGTCAATTTCTGCCTCTTCAATTTCGTCTTTCGACTTCTTCATATTCTTCTTCGGAGTCTTCTTTGTCAGAATCTTTTACTGCCATGAATAGAACTCTTCATGTCTCATTGTCACTGATTTCATCTTCATCTGATGATGAGATGTCTTCTTTGATGCACAAGCTTTTCTTGAAATCTTTATTTGTAGTTCTTTTTCCTTTATATGTGTGTTTGAATTTTGAGTAACCTTCATCATTTATGTTTTTCTTATGAGGACATTTGTTATAAAAATGACCAATACCATCACAATTAAAACAAATTAAATGAATCTTACCTCTATACATACCATTGGTTCCCTTGTTCAGTCTTTTGACAAAGTTGGCCACTTCTTCATCATCTTTCGAGACGTCGTTGCTGCTGCTATATTCTTCTTGTTCCTTTTCCTTTTTCTTTGATCTTTTGGATGCTTTGAAGGTTGTTTCTTTTACATCTAGATTTTCCTATTTAGTTCCCATTTCATATGCTGTGAAGATTCCATGCAGTTCATCCATGCTTATTGAGTTCAGATCCGATCTTTATTCTAGTGTTGATATCTTAGGGTTGAATCTCATAGGAAGAGATCTTAGTACCTTTTGAACAATTACAGATTCTTCGATTTCTTCTCCCAATTCTATGATTGCATTCATTTTTTCGTCAACTCTTAAGAAGTAGGGTACAATATTCTCATCTTCCTTCATTTTTAGTTGTTTGAACTGACCTCTGTAAGTTTAAAGTTTTGTTGCTTTGACTTTTGTATCTCCTTCATAAATATTTTGAAGCTTGTCCCAAATATCTTTGGCGGATTTACAATGTGCAACATTGGTGAATACTGTTTCATTGAGACCATTCAAAAGTGCATTTGTAGATTTGGAATTATTTTGACCAAGTTTCACTACTTTGTTGTTTGTTGGTGGAATTGCTGGTACTGTGTATCCATCTACAATTGATTGCCAAATTTCAAACCCTTGTGCTTGTATATATGTCTTCATCCTTATGCTCCAAAAAGCATACTTTTGTCCATCAAAGTGTGGTATTCCATTTTTATATGAGTTGGTACTCTCCATGATCTACCTTTCAGTGGTTAAACTGATTTCTGAAGGAACCTTCTCTAATACCAATTGTTGGATTATTTAGAGGGGGGGTGAATCAGTAATAGCATAATTATAATCCTTTTTCTCCAAATAATCCATGTGTTATATCAATGTAGAATTATTATCCAATAATGAGCAATAAGAAATGAACAATCACACACACACAGTACACCCGTGTTTTATGTGGAAACCCAAATCAGGAGAAAACCACAAAATGTTTTATCTTATATGTCTTGAAGAATTACATTCATTGGAAGCACCAACTTCCTTTGTTTTCCAGCTACAACTGGAAGGAGGCTCCAACCCCCTAGTTTCTCAGGATACAACCTGAGGGAAGCTCCAACTCTCCAATTCTCTGGCTACAATCAGAAGGAAGCTACAACCCCCTATGTTCTTTGGCTACAACCGGAAGGTGGCTACAACCACCTGTCCTTGCCCCGTCCAATAGCCCTGAAGTAGAAGTAGAGTGATGGAACCACCGTCACACTATCACTGTGATATATACCATTGTAAACATGTATCAATAAACCTGAACCATGTATCAACCTGTACCTCAACCTGTAATCAACCTGTACCATAAACAAGTGCATCAACCATGCACCAACCTGTACCAAACAATCTGTAATCAACATGTACCATAAACATGTGCAACCAACCATGTACCAAGTATGTACCAATCACATGTAAAGTACTCATCAACTATGACTCATCAATATGTACCAACATCATCAACTATACACCTCATGTATGTGCCAACTCACCAACTACTTGTCTCAACCATGTACCCAGCTTGTAACTCAACCAAAAGCCCTCATCAATTTCATCATCCAAATATGATTTGTAAATCTGTAATAGACCTGGTTTATATGATCACATACCTTCAAACCTTCCTTAAATTTGACAACAAGAGACTAGCATTTTCATCAAACGTTTCTTTAGTCTCACAAGACTAGTTTTGGATTATTCAAAAACCCTAACTTGAAATAATCATAACTTTGTACCTGTAATGAATAAATATCTAAAAATGATACACAATGTTATTCAGTGTTTTTTATGCAATTCCTCTAGGTGTCACTACTTGGAACCTGTTAGAAAAGGAGTTATGGAAAAAATGACACACCTTGTTGAATTCTGGCTTATTCTAGAGAGCGACCTTGTAGAGCGTGCCCCGCATGAAATTTTTGTTTAATTGATCTAAAACTGTTACACAACATACTAAATACTGTAATATAACCAAAACAGTTTTTCATACTGTATTTGGATCTATTATGAATAATTTATGATGTTTTTACTTGAAACACCTGTGTTTGACTAGTTTCAGGACTAGCCACAAACCCTATTTTCCACGGAGTGTAAATCCAAAAATAAAATGACCCACAAGCTGAATTTGTTACCACCTATACTTGGATATGTTTCCTCAATTTCATAGAAATTTCACAGTCTAACTCATTCTAGAAAAATAGTTATTGAGAAAATGGTGAGATGACTTGAAAAAAACATACCTTAGAAAGCATCATCAAAAGAATTTATCCGTCCTTGAATTCCGACCTTATTTTCTTCACTTTCCTCAGAAATTAGGCTTAGATATCCTTTGGTTACCTCAGACACCTATAGGTATTCAATATGCTCAGGTGTGTCTTAAATTATAGAGCCTTGCCTCTCATTTATACTCTCGAAGTAGCTTCCTTAAAAACATCTTCTAGGTCACTTTGCCCACTTTCCTTATTGTAGGGTTAACCCACTTCTAATTTCTCCATTAAATTTATTTTGTATTCATTTTGAATTATAGTACACTCATCACTTCACTTTATTATTTACCTTTTAAAATCTCTTAAACCACTTTGACTACTTTGACCTTTTGAGGCTTCTAGATGGTATATGAGGGTCCTCCAACTTCGTAAGGCCATAAATCTCAAACCATGAGAAGTTATGTGACGTTACACATACCACCAGAAATGGAATGGCATGTACTATCCATATAGAATAGTATTACCTGAAAATATATCAAAACTCATACTGTTATCCATCAAACAAACTTGGGTCCATTACCCAGACATGGGTTCTCCAACTTCTCATGGCCGTAACTCTCTAGCCATGAGGAGTTATGTGACGTTATACATACCACCAGAAATGGAATGAAAATTAATATCCATATAGGATAGTTTCACTAACAAATTCACTAAATTTCATCTCATTATTCCACAAATAATCATGGGTTCTCTAACCATACTTCTAGGATAACTCAATCTGCAAAGTGTCTTCCCGTGAGGGCTTTCACCATAAGGGGACCACTTTGGAGTTCATCCATATCTACTTATTATCAACCATGACAAGACAATAACGAGTCATCTTTACATCAAAAAATCTTGGTTCCATTACCCAACCTTTGTTCTACGGGGATTTCTTCAAGGGTTGACATCAATGACAACCAACCTTAATCAACAATCATGGCTCTGTGAATGTAGAAGATTGATAGAAAGAAATAAAGAAGAAGAGTTGGAGGACATAGCCCCAGGGTGGGAGTGAACCACGTATATCCTGCATTGTGATTGCTATGTGCTTTATGGTTATTCTCTTGTGTATGTGATTGAATGCTTAGTGCACTGATGTATGCTTAGAACGATCTAATATGGTAGCTTAGTGTTGAATAATGTGAATAAATGCTAGATCTGATCTATGTTTGTATGGTTAGTATTTGAATGTATTGGATCTATATAAATACTGCGTTGATATGTTGTTAGGGTTTAGTTGCGCTGTAAACTAAGGTTGAATATTAACAAATTGTAACTGCTAAGTGCTATGTTAAGGTGTTACAATCACATATCTGTGTTCCAGCTAAGGTTGCAGACACTGGAGTCCTACAACCACCCCTACCTCTACCTTGGGTGAGACTTCATCTGCTTCGTAGGTGTTTCTGAAAGGGCCAGTAGTTAGGGTTTTGTTGGTGTGCTTTTGTAGCGTTGAACCCTAGGTCTGCCCCTGTGCCAACATGACTGCATATAATTATTATCTGTATAAATTAATGACAACATACAACAATCAATATAAATATTATTATATTACAAGATCATTCTCAATTGAAAATTGAACTCCTCTCATTGATAACAATGTCAAACAAACAATAATAAAGATAAAAGTAGTTATGAGAGTAGCGTACAAGTTTTATATAATTTATGTATTTGGTTTGTTTGAACTTATTTTACCAATTATGTAAAACTAATTTAATACATGTACATCAATGTTTCTGGAATACTTGTGTAAACAATCACTGCAAAATTATTGTTGAGTTGGACACTCTTGATGTTTAACAAGGATGTTGGAGAAATGTGGGGCAAGTGGCAGAGAAAGGAGACAACATGTGGGGATGACATGTATTAGTGACATGCAACATCAAAGAACAATTGTTTCACTCCACACATAACACATGCTATATCAAGGATAGGCCACTTTAAGCATGATCAATGGATGTTAGACATTGTGTCTTATGCTTAGGGATGACTGAATGATAAAGATATTATTTTATGCATAGGGGTGAACAATTTTGATTGTAGATCGTCACCTACATTAAAACCATTGTATCTTTTCCCGAATGTAATGCCCATTGTTGTCCATATTTGTCAGTATAGGAAAATTATGAAAACAAAAATTTATTATGTAGTTGTAGGGGATATGAGCTTTTAAATAGCAAGAAATGATGGAATATTGAGACAATTATGTTTGAGGATAATTTTTATTAATTTTTTCTACACACAACATGGCTTGTGAGTGATCCCTACAAGATAAACGTAAATTACAGTATGACATGGATCCTGTTACTCGTTATTGATTTTGATCAAAGTCTAAGGTTATGTGTGTTACTGTCTAAACCAACAACCTTGTGGAAAGTCCAAACATAGGTGCTACCTTGGGGAAACAAGATGATAATTGCACCACTATCACCTCAATACAATATACCCTTCACTTTAATCTATCTCCTACAAGCCAAAGGGGGTATCTCTATAAATGATATATTTAAAGTAAACCTCTTTAGTGAACTATAACCATGCAACATTATGATCTACTTTAATGAATCCACAATATATATGAAAATATAATGCATAAGGATTCCAATTAGTGAGTAAATGCTTTCAAAGATAATAAGTTAAGATCAAAGGCATGAACCACCAATTATCTGTTGGACACAGTGTCATTAATGTGTTGTCATTGATGTCAAACTGTTGGAAGATGCGCAGAGATTAAAGATCAGGTGGGTTAGAGAATGAATATAAAATCTCAGAAGAGATGGCACAATGAAAATCATAAGGATAATTGGAGGAATAGTAAACGATCAGATCAAATCAAGACCGTTGATACTCATGCACTAGATCAATGGAAAAAATGAATTGCGGAGAGAAAAAGGAGAATTAAACAACTCGCTAGTTCCAATCCCACAATTGGTCTAGATCGTCAGATCTCACAAACTCAAATATCGACGATTGTGATTGATCCAACAAATGATAAGATTAATTTGGATTAATTCGTGATCGTCCGATATGCAAGTGCTAGATCAACGACAGGGATAAATTGCAAATATTTAGTGATGAATTAAACCACTCGCAAGTTGTGGTTCTGCAATCCACATCAACCTTCGATGGTGACTTAATCGTTGGATCACTTTAAGTGGAAATATAGAATAAGTAAAAACGAAGACCATCTGATACGAAGTCCCAAAGTAAATAAGGGTCGTTCGATCTATTCAAAACGCCCCAAGGTAGTAGTGGTCAACTTCGACGCTGACCACTTCGGGAGAAAAGGGTTGAGAACAAGTAAGATCACCTGAAGGCCATAGTATCGAATCAAAAGTGAATTGTCTGATATGAAGAACACCTCGGGAGATGTCAAGACCGTCAAATCATTTTTTGTGGAAGGACAGAGTAAGCCACAAATGTCCTGAATTCCCGACAGTCGTCTGATCTGAGGAAACACTTTGGAAGACATCCTGATCGTCGAATCAAGGAAAGTAGAAGGATAGGATAAGCAGAAAGGATGAGATCTTGATTACCCAAATTTTCATCAGTCGTCGGATCAAATTAAGTGGAAGGATAAGATAAGCAAAGATGGAGGGTCGTTGGATTTAAATCAAGGCAAAGAAGCATCGCAGATAGATCGAGTTGTCGATCTAAGATCTTGATCAAACGAACATCATTCATTTCGGGTTAAAAGATGTGAGGAGGTTATGCTTTGGGAATCTCACTTTGGAAGTATTTTGAAGTTGAGATATCGAATTACTCGAAGTCTCGAAAACCAAAATTCCAAAGTCATTCTCAGTCGTCGATCTGAGATACATTTCGGATAGTATTTTGACTGTTAGATCAAGGAGATGAATATGTGTCACATCAGGAGATCTATGTCAACATACCATGTCAGCAATAACATGTGACAAACCACTTCAAAAGACCACGACAAAAAGGACATGTGGTTGTCGCTCAACCTCTGCCATGTCATCAAGTGATGTTTGTAAGTTACGTCACTCTGGGTGATTTACTTCGGGAGTTTCGCCACCAGAAAATGCCCATAGTCCTGAAGTCTTGAATGTCGAAGTCCTTAAGTGGACATGAGTCGTCCGATCTGAAGAATACTTCAAGTGCATTCTCAACCATTGATCAAAATACAGTGGAAGGATAGCGTAAGTAGAATAGTCGAAGTCCTGAAGTAAATGGTGGCCATCCATCTCAATGATTGATTAAGTCCCAACTGTGGGATTAAGCTATGAACGGATAAGTGTAAGGATCGAATTTGACCATTGATATGGTTCCGCAAAATAAACATGAACAATCCGATCTGTTCGGTGAAATCATATTCAAAAAATTTGAAAGGACAAAGTCCCGAAGTCCTGACAGTCATCCATTTCATCGAGAGATTAAATCATGACCGTTGATTTTGATAAGAACTCAAGTGCTCATTTGTCCTAGCGTCAGGTCACCGTCGTTGGTCATATGGAATAAAAGATATGAAGGTAAAAGATAATGTGTCACTAAAGTTGATAAGCTCGTGGTTTTGCGTTATCGGTCACATCTAATGGTTTGAAGGAAGCGTCTCTGCAAAACTCAGTTTCTAAAATAATTGCAGATATCCAGGATCGAGTTAAAAGATGAAATTGATCCATATATGTGATCAATTTATGAAAATCCTTCACGGTAAGAATAATAAATTGTGATTATGGTTATGTTAGACAAAGAGGTGTGATGGTCCAAACAAAGGGATAGAGTGTATCACACTCACTATGTTTTGAATAATATATAAACAAGAAATAAAGGTGAGAAGAAAGTGTCTCTGCAGTCTGAATCTGAAGATATATCAAATCACAGATGCAAAGAGAGATGTAGTAAAGACTTGATACATAATTTTTTCCATATTTATAAAATAATGATGGTTGGGTGGTGCAAGGGCAGGTTGGTGCCTGCAGAGGGAGTTGGTGCTTCCTTGTCAGTTGTAGCTGACTAAACAAGGGGTCGTAGCCTCCTACCAATTGGTGCTGGTGAAAAAGGGTGTGGGTGCATCCTGATCAGTTGGTCCTGATAAAAAAAGGAAGAATATATTCCTTCTATGTAACATGTAAAACAAATTTTTTTGTTAATAGAAAAGCGTTTGTGGTTTTTCGCTATTGGGTTCCACGATAAAAAAATTTGTTAAAATTTTGTTTGCATTAACAAAAGAAAAATTGATATAATTATTGCATCACTAATTCACCCCCCCCCCCCC
>JASDQU010711141.1:14992-25290 GCA_032191745.1 Picea mariana
ATAATAATTTGATGGTATTTATTTCAAGTAAATACTAACCATGGCATTTGAATTATAGTGTGTGACTCACCTCATGTACTTGCTTGATTTATATATGATTTGTTTTATGTTGTTGTTGAGGATGTATGGGAAAATTATATGTATAATGAAATAAAACAAGTAATGGTGAATTATAACAAAAACAACCAAATAAAAAGAATAAAATTATTTATATAATTTTGAACGTAACTATTATAAAAGGAAAAATCTTCATAAAGGTATGCCAAACAAGCATTTTTCCCCACCAAATTCACCTTTTGCATCAATATATTTTTAATGTTTCTAGTGAAATTATTGGGAATATTTAATATTCCTTACAATGTCTTTCACCACATTACTCTTTTCCTATATTAATAACCATGGAAATGTTTTTGATTGTCCACCACTAGAATATTGACTCAAATGTCACATTACATTGGCTTCCTCAATGTCACTTCTAAATTTGGAAATTTAATCTTTGTTAATCCTTCCATCTAACATTCTCCATGGGCATTTTGTTATTGTTGGGTCTCCTTTTTTACATCCACAGACACCTTACTTTTGCGACCTAAATTAAATATGTTGCCCAAAACTATGAGTAATCCATTCCTTGTTCTCAATGATACACTCATTTGGATATATCTTGGTGTACATGAGGTAATAAATGTTTAAGCTATGATTTTCATGGTTTATTGATAGTTAGAATAGTTATCTATGTGATTTATTCCATCTAATAGCCTTGTTGTGGAAATCATATTTAGACAGGGTTCTAAAACGATACTCAAGGTCATCTGGTACTCACACTCTAAGTCATATGGTACCAGAAGGTTCTACAGTCATTCGGTACCAGAAGGTTCTTCAATCATCCAGTACCTATGCTCATCTGTTACATGCATTCTTCTGGTACTAGTGTTTATTTGTCACCTATCTGGTACCAGATATAAGTCAAAAATTTGGAATGCTTCTAGAGGAAAATCGGGGACATGAGTTTTGTCTAGAGCGACGTCAACATGTGTACATGTGAGTCATAATTAATGAAGCTCACACGTGTGGACCTCCAGCTTAGGGGGAATGATTCTGCACAAATTAGTAAAAATCTCAAACTGTCAACTTGTGCCTCGATTTTCATGCATATGGTATCATATCTAGAAATTATACAATATGGGTTTTTTTCCTAGAATATGGAATATTGAGTAACTCGTGGGAAAGTTTTCAAAATTAAAAACAGATTAAGAGTTATGGGTGGATCTTCATCTCGAATATGCTGAAATTGATGAAAAACCCAATTTTTTGTGATTTCATTCCAAAAATTGTAAAATTGGTTTTAACCAAAATCTGAGTTGGGGAATTCAGTTTTATCCATTGTTCCATGAATTTCATGTATAAATAAGCCTCATAAGGTTGTTAGAAGAATCCAATTTTCATTATGATCATTCTTTTCTAATGGAGGTTCATGTAATAGAGGAAAATAGTTATGATGCCATTGTTGTAATTTGAGATTGAATTTCAATAGATGAAAGATGATTGATTTTGTGTTTGTGGTGCATCATTGGGTTTTCATCTGGCATATCTCTAGCAGCAATTTCCAGCTTGGGAGGGCCCCTCAAGATTGGTAATGTGTTGCTCATTTATATTTGTTTGTTAGATTTGTTTAATTCATTTTTATGTATATGTTAGTTTATCTGTGTGTGAGAGATTTTTGTTGCATTGTTGATTGATTCATAGATTAGTTGATAGTTAATGTTCCATTTAGTTTTCTAATTGATTTATGTTAATTTTATTTATTGGTTATCTCGGACTTTGATTTTTCTTAGTGTGGCATATCTACGTAGATGAATTTCTAAACTTGCATTCCTTTGGTTCATAAAAACAATGAAATGTTTGATTGCTTGATTTCATTTTCTGTATTGTAGATATTTCTTAGCTCTCATTTGCTTATAGAAATTTATGATTTCTTTAGATGTTATCTATTCATTAGTAGAACAGAGTATTAGCTATCTCATTCAGGTGTGCTAATTAAAACACATAAAAACACATAAACTCTCTCTATCCATCCATTTATTCTTGTATGTACTTCATCGATGTATCTTTTTGGTGAGTGGTTCTAAGTTTAGGATGTATGCTTTTACATTTGTTTTATATGTTTACAGTTCAGGCTTGGATTGATTAGCTAAGATTTATTTTCATTCTTAGTTAATTTTATTTCCGCACTTTGTTTTATTTTCAGTACTTTGTAATTTGATTTTATTTTCTATACCTTGAAGCTAGGTTGGAATTCTTCTAATTTTCTATTTTGAGTTTATAATCTAGAAGTCTTTGCTTTGCCTTGGTTTTTCCCATATCTTAGTCAAGTATTTAATTTCTTGTTTGTCTTCATTGAAGTGTGAAATTTAAGATTTCAAGTCTTGCGAATTGGCATCTTTTATTTCTGCATTTTCAGATTCGATTGTTGCTTTGATTTATGCATTGTTTCTTTCATGAGAATAGAATAGGATAAAGAGTGAGTTAGATCATTTGTTGGTTTTTTGTACTAGATTTATGTACTTTGTTTATGTTCTGTACTAGCTTTTTGTACTCACTTTCCACACTTTGTTCCTGCACTTTAATTTCCTATAGCTTCAATGATCGAGGGAAATATTAAAGTTCTAAATCATGAGATATGACCTCCCCACGTTGGTCTTCTACCTAAGGTGTTATTCCATTTTCTTTCAATTGAATTCATTGTTCGTTTCGTTTATTGCATTAAAGTGTGGTTTGTGAGCATTAGAATAAACTAGGCTCCAATCTTGCATTTCTTGTGCTTGCACCTCTAAGTCTACGACTCCCTGGTTGAGAATTTAATGTTGGGAATTAATAGTGCATATATTTAGCCCAAGAGTTACATTCTTCCCAATATGCATTGTGTTAAACAAATGAGCTACTAGAAGGTGCTCATAGTATGACAGTTAATTGAACTATACAAAAAATCATTTCATACCTCGAGGAATCCCATTGTGTTACCTTATTGATAAAAGGAAATGAATTACATGTGTTAGTACAAAATAATTGAAAACCACTGGCAAGTTACATAAGTGAATTTACTTGAAACCAATTTCTTACCATGGATACTTTTATCATAATTTGTTTTTCCACAATTGAGGTGTCAATTCTTATGGTTTTGTTCTACTCTCTTCCTTACCATTGATTTTTTTTTTTCCAGTTTTTTAGCAGCTATGGTTTTTTGGGAGGTTTGTGTACTTATCATACACCTACTTCCCTAAACTAATTGAATGTTAAGATGCAATTTTTGGACCACATATTGGACAACCATATTTACCTTTTGTTTGATTCCCTAAAATATATACAATGATGTTATTAGTAAACTACAAATAGTCCCCGAGGTGTAGGACAGTTGGTGATGGAGTGTGTTGTTAAGCCACTCCGTGTTGAAAAATTCACCGGTTCGAAACCTGCGGGGACAAAAAATCCAACCATGTTAAGGGTTGGTGTGGCTCAGGCCGGGTGTGATCCCCGGGTGATTTTGATGGCTTAGATGCCTCTGAGTCGTGGTTTCTCAAGCCAAAGGTTAATCCTGATGCCAAGAAGGTCTAGACCAATTAACAAAAAAAAAAAAAACTACAAATAATTAATAAAATTGCAAATAATAATAAATGAGTTAATGTTCAAGTGCACTTTATGTAACATAGAAAAGTGATATCCCAAGTGCATTATGAATTATCCATGTAAGTATTCCATGGAATTGGAAGCCCTATTTGTTTGGATATGTCATACATAATCATCCCAAACCATAAATTTTGATAGTTTTTAATAAAAGGTTCAATATAAATATCCATATTTGTAACTTGATATTTCCTTACTTATTTAAAAATAAATGTATTAAATAACTCGTACATAATGCATCATAATATCTAATGAACAATAAAAATGAATGAGGTGGTTAGTTCTAAATCATTGGAATATAAGTAACCTAAATGATCAATGACAATATTACATGCTCCATGTTTACCAACATCCAAGGAGGAATATTATTGTTTAAAACAAACACTAGCCACATCAAATTAATGGATCTTATCTCTACAAATGGATTAACACCATTAGCTTCTAAGGAAAGATTAACATTCCGAGGTCCATCTCTAAATGTGAGCCATTTTTAATTAATGTCTCTAAATGCATAACCATATTTAACCATCTACATAATACCATCGCGATTCCTCATTGAAGCATGATAATCCATAAAATATTTTATGTTCTTTAGCTTGAAAATTCGTTGAAAACATGAAATGATTGGGATATGATGAAGAACATTCTAGGTAACATTCTTTGTCACATAATTAGTTTGGTATCTATTCATTTTACATGTGGGGAATTTCTTCATATCTAATTTCCCTTCTCCATAATATATCATGCAATCATTGGAATTGAGAGCACGTTCTTTGTCACCTGATCAATGTGATATCTAATAATTTTACATTTGAGGATTTTCTTCAAATATTCTTTCCCTTATCTATAATATATCATGCAATTATTAGGGAATGTGGAAATAATTTGATACTCAATTCTTATATATTTTATAAGGTCATGTACTTCTTAAAATGTGCAAGCCAAAGCTTTTGACTTTGGTAGGGTAATATGAACTAATAATCTAAAAAAAACAAACTTTATTTCCCAGATATTGGTGGTTGCACCCTTGTTACAGTCAATGAAAATGAACATGAACTTAAATTTTTATAAGACATTTCATACCTTAGGATTTGTTTGAAAAGTATGTCTAAAACACGAGTCAAAACCTTCAAGTTCACTAAAAAGAAACTAGCGGAAAGAAGACTTTCCTTTGACCCTTCAAATAGGGGTTTATTTGCTAGATGAGGGTTAGATCATGAATCCTAGAAGAATCATCCATGGGTGCATCCCCATCCACAAGTGCAAATATGTCATGAATAGAACTATTTTTCTCATCATTCACTAGTATATCATTTTCATTCTTCTCCATTATATTTTTGTCTTTCCCAAGGTTGTCATTGGTGAGATTATTATCATGAACTTCATTTTTATCATGTGTGTGTCTATAAAATTTAGAAAAAAACACAGAAAAAACTTGTGTCTATAATCTTCCCATCAAATAATAATCAAACCCCCCAGTAATAGGTGTCCATGTTTTTAGTAGTGTTTTCTTGTTATTGATATAAAAATTATTTATGTGTTCATACACTTGCATAATCTTTTGCATGTAAAATAACATTTATAGTCAATACCTTTCCAACATGTTTTTTTTGTACTGGGGTTTTGACAACAGTTATAATGCTTAAAATAATCATATTCATCATAATAGATATCACCAATCTTAGTCCTAACTCTTTTGATAATTTCTTCTAATATTCTCCATATTTCCTATGCATTGGCATTGTCTCTATTGAACATTTCTTAATTACATTTATGATGGATTATAATTTCAGTAAATAATATATATGAAATATATCCTTTTTAATCAAATTATTATGATTCTTTTAAATCCAACTCTTATATTTTTTATATAACTTTTTTTTTTCTCATTTTCCCCTTTTAACCTAAGTACCATATTTCTTGATTTAAAGTTTTTGTGGTGGGAGTGGTTTATAAATTTGTTTAGAAAATCCACAATCGTCATTTTCGTTTGTCAACGTTTTGATTCACCAATTGGATTTTCCAAATAACGCTACATACTATATTTCCTTTTAAAATATTATATTTTCAATAAATATCTACTAATTATGTCTTGTTTGTCTATATGAAAACATCATGTGTTCAACCCCTACTTGAAAAACAAGACCCCACACAAGTACGTGCATACAATCTACTTGTAATTTCAATGTGTATTCAATTGAATAGATGTTGATATGTTCATTACTAATGTCAATAAAATGATGTCTTAAATGTACATAGAGTGATGTTGTTTTACGACATAGTAGAAATTATGATTTCACTAATGGAATATATGTTGATATGTTTTATTCATTACTAATGTCAATAAAACGATGTCTTAAATGTGGATAGAGTGATGTTGCTTTACGACATATTCATTACTAATGTCAATAAAATGATGTCTTAAATGTGGATAGAGTGATGTTGCTTTACGACATAGTAGAAATTATGATTTCACTAATGGAATAAATGTCGATATGTTATATTCATTATTGACATTTCATTATTAATGTCAATAAAATGATGTCTTAAATGTGGATAGAGTGATGTTGCTTTACGACATAGTAGAAATTATGATTTCAGTGTAGATCATCAATCACATCACAATTATAAATTGTTTATAAGTGTTCATATGTTGACATGAGTGATTTTTTTTTTTTTTTCTCAACCAATTCCAAGGTAAAAAACAACACAAATGGTTTATGTCATTCTTAAATAAATGTTATTTTTAAACCTCAATTATAGTAGTGAAGTACGTCTCAAATCAACTTCCTTTAAAAATAACATCATATGGATTTAAAGGAAAACCATTTTTATTCTATGGTATGGATGCATTCTACTTTTTTATATTCTAACACCATGGAATCTAATAAGGGAAGATATAGGTTCATTAGAATGCAGTTATGTGCATAGGAGGTATACATTATGCTTTGATTGTTTCATAAAAAAAACTACCTAGTGTTTTTCCAATTTCTCTTAAGATATTACTATGGTGAAATCTTTATGAATGAGAATACAATCATATTTATTGATGCTTTAATGAGATATTCCTTGGTTGAGTTAGTGTTGGAGATATTACATATTCACCTAGAATTATTTTTCTAAGTTTGATAGTCCAATGTTGAGAACACTTGAACATTCTCTATGAAGAATATTCCCCTACAAAATCCAACATTCATATTTAGTTCAGAGTAAGTTATACTTAGTTATACTAGTGGAAGTCATACATGCATGGAAACCTCGATTTTATCACCAACAATTGCATGTGTTTCTCTCATTTTCACACGTGTGACTTAGTTAACTGATGATTGCATGAATGAGTTAACTAGGACTAGGTGGAAGTTCACTCTAGTGTCTGTTAGTGAGTCTCTAGATCTCTCTATATCACTACTATGGCACGTTAGTTACTCATGTAGCCTATATCTATTGTAAATTATTCACCTTTTGTGTGTGGAATACGGTTAATGCATTTTCTCATTATTTTCTCTCGAATTTTTCTCTCATCTTCTCTATTTGTAAGTTGTGTCCATTCTTCTACTAGCTAGATCTCTTATGCAGGTACTCACCACATTCTACATGGTATCAAATCCCATTGGTCGCTAGTAAGGATCGTCACCAACACCCTTTTGCAGGTACCTAAGATGGAACAAAGAAATAGGAAAGATGAAATCTATGTTTTACTTGTCGATAACACTTATCATGCCTCATAAATATTTGGAGTGAAATCCAAATATTCTACTTCTTCTTAGAAGTAGAGGCTTATACCAAATAACCATGGCAATGGAAGTAGATTTTGATTCCACCGATGAGAAAAATGGTTTTCTCAATAGACAAGATATGGCTATAGGATGTATCTGCATGTCTATTTCTCTTCAACTTTTCCATCAAGTATATGATAAATCAAAAGACTCAAATCCAAACAAATTATGGACCAGATTGGAGGTTGTATTAGGGAATAAGGAATATTTCATATAAAATATTGACAAGATAGAGCTAGTAGAAAATCCACTGCAAGATCAATCCTCTTACTTTGAAGATCCTTCTACAGAGGTATCTACACAACTTTTTGTTCCATTCATTGAAGATGATGTCTACTCTATTTTAGATCTACTTTTTGAATCACATACAGAAGATATCATCCACGCTTATCATGAGCTACATGCAGACACTCTTTCATGCACCATTCATGCATCCCAGGAGCCACATGGAGAGACTCTCATGCATGCATCTGATGAGCCAAAAATGGGTCGCACACTTCATATTCAATTATGAATTTTTTTGTGGAGAATTTGCAGAAAAAAAAAATTGGATATTTGAATTCATCTCGAAAAAAAAAAACGATTTCAAAAAAAAAATTGTCCAAAATGGAGTTGGGGAAGTGAAGTTATGAGCATTTTAAAATCAACAAAATTTCAACGTTTTTCCAGAAACGGTTGCACAGTTTTCAAAGTTTTATCCAGACTTCATTTGAATATTCTTCATTATAAAAAGAGAAAGTGGATATATGTGGACATCTCATTGGTGCGTCTACTTCATCAGATCCGTGCAGGCATCTACATCTTCAAGAAAATCTTCAACTAGCACAAACTTGCACAGTTGTGAGGTCTTCGTGGAGTGAAGGACAATTTCTTCGCAACTATTTTTTCTTTTTTTTATGCATTGTACCTTGAGGGAGGGGTTTTCCCATGAGGTTTTTGTTAGCATGTTTTACAGACAATGTATGCTTGTCATTGATGGCAAGTACAACAGTAAAGATGGCAGAAAACGTGCAAAGGATTGTAGGCAGGTCATTTATGACAAGATCAGAGTAAGCATCAATGAAAAATAGGAACAAAGTAAGCTCAGGAGTAATTAGCGCAAAGTTGATCGCAGTGCCTAAGCTCGAGAGGAGAAGCGTCAGTGATCGTTGGATCCCATTTAAATTACCAAAATAAGGAGGACTGTCAGGTCTAATTGTAGACAAGAAGAACGCGTAGAAGAGGAGGACAGATCTCAGGCGTCAGATCTGAGCATAAGTTCTAACCATCGTTGGATCAGGGAGAACCTACACGTTCATTAAAGTGCAAGAAGAAGCGGGTATACAAAATCCCGAAAGAAGGAGGACCGCCATCTATGGGCAGGACACGTGGACACAAATCATCATTTCACTGACTGAAAAGTCAAAGGTATGAAATGCTCCAGCCTTTCACCTCTCGAACTCGCGATATGCAAAATCGCGAAATAATCTCAACCGTTAGATCAAGGCCAAATATGGACCATTGATCATGCACAACGAAGGCTCGTGGAGTTGCGAAGTCTCAATAAAATCTTGACCGTTGATCCAAGAGGGACGCGTGGCAGAAGATCAAAGCATGTCAAAGACTCCATTTCGGGGTTTCGCGAATCGCAACTTGGAGAGGCAAGAAACAATACCACAGGAATGTCGAAATCGCAAAATGCGAAATCGCGAAATGATCTAAGTCGTCAGATCAAGGGTTTATTGGGACCATTGATCCCACGCCATTTTGGAGTTTCACGGATCGGTAGTTGGAAGCGTCGAGAACATTCACCACAAGAATGCCGAAATCGTGATTTGCGAAATTACGAAATGATCTGAGCCGTTGGTTCGAAGAGATCGTGGACCATTGATCCGACCCCCTTCGATGTATTGGAGACCGGGATTTCGGTTATCGGGAGATGGAGAAGCCAGAGACTCTCAACATCAGGAGTCTCGAAATGACAAAAAATGAAATCTCGAAAAGCGCTTTATGAATAAGCGCTTGGTCATATAGAGGAAGGAGCTAGTGCAGAAAAGATCTGTTTTGGAATTTTGGAGATCGCGACATGGACTGGCGAGACACTTGGCCACAGGAAAGCCGAAATGATGAAATACGAAATAAAGGAAATCTTATGAAGATCATTCAACGGTGCAGATGAAACTGAAGGAGATCGGAGGGCTATTGTTGCATGACACAGTGATCCTGCTAGAAACCATTGATGAGTTCTACCAGAGGACTCAAAGACACTTCGAGGTGATTGACAGAGGCGGTGAAGAGTCTCAAGAGATCAGCCAGTAGAACAAATATTGTTCGTGGAGGCGACTGACAAGTGGATGAGTGTTGAAGTTTGTAACTGAAGAAGAAAGTATAAGCTCGACTATGCCAGAGAAGACGAAGAGTCTCGACTGCCAGAGAGGCTGAGGAATCTCAGCATAACATCCAGTGATGCTGAACGCGTAGGCAAACTCCCAGAAAAGTTGAAGGGTTACCATGATGATCACACAGAGCACTCGAGATGTGGAAGAGATTAACACAGTGTGAGCAGGTAGAGGCATGGTGTACATTGCATGCACAAGGTGTACAGAAGCTAGAAGTACACGGGACAAAGAAGTGATGAGGTTGTTGTTGCTGAGGTGAAGTAATGCATGTGTGAAGAAGTAAAGGGGTGGTGCAGCAGTTGAAATGGACAGGAAACAAAAGGTGCATTGAATGGGAATGGCACACATAGCACAAAAGGCAGAAGAACAGAATGGGCAGCGGATGCATGCAGGAAGACAGTGAGGAAGACTGAGTAGCAAAATCTTGCAGAACAGTGATGAGACTGGTAAGCTGTTATTGAATACT
>JASDQU010711142.1:4547-26502 GCA_032191745.1 Picea mariana
AATTCTTCCTTCTGCATGGGCAGAATAATTCTGCAGTTGGAAGTATTTCTTCATGCCAAGCAACCAGGTCTCGGCATCTTCTTCCTTCTTATGCTCTCCATCGAATGTTGGAGGCTTAATTTTGTTCATCTCCCCTTTCAATTCATCCTTTCCAGATTTTCGATGTTTTCTGGTAAAGGACGAGCTTGAACTACTGTGTGTCTCCTTGCTAGAATGCTTCGGGGAGAGACGGTAATGTCTGTTACCACTCCTCAATCTCCTTCTTCCCTCAGGGGTTTTGACACTTCTTGATCTGCTTGTGTCACTCCCTTTTTCCAATTTCTTTTCTATTCTTTCCAGGCTCTTCAACATTTTTAAATTGAATTCATCCTGCCGATCCCGGATTTTCATGAGCTTTCGGCTATCAGCTAGGTGAGCCTGGGCATCTTTCTGCAATATTTCGATGAGTTGGATCATATGTTCTTCCTTATCCATCTCTTTTCCGTGCCCATTGGAGTTCGATCCTTCCACTCCCATATTAACATCCTTTCCTTCCCGTTCGTCTCCTGTTTCGGAGGCAATCATCACCTTTTCCCATTCCATACTCAGCGTTGGTTAACTGGAATCCTAAGCTCCGTTGAACTCTGCACACGCACTGTGCAATTAAATTCGAAGTTTTTCAAGCCATTACTCCTTCGGAACAATCTGTAGCATTTATAAGCCACTACGAACAAGAATGAAAGACATTTTGATTCAATTAAGTTTTCTGAGCTCTCGTTTGGTTTTGCAATTTTCATGTTTTCGAAACTTTCATTCTCGGCACTTCGAGACTTCGAGTTTTGGTCCACGAAGATCCCACAGTTAGATATTCGTAACCGGAGTCACCCTTTTGCAACTCGCGAACTCGCGAGTACGTGAGTCGAAGACCCTCGACTCATTTCCTCTAACCGCCGATACCCAAGATGTGACACGAGTATGGCTCCCTCCTCGCTAGCATCTGCTACACATGACCGTAGTCTAGGGCTAAGTGCTAGCACCCTTCGCTATTCACACCTTCGTGAGTTGTGGCATCCAACCCTAGTGCCTCCCTTTCACGAAACCCCGAGAAGCGATGTTGACTTTTCTCCTCTCGTTCTCGCTACTTCGCGACTTCGCGAGTTTCAATGTCAAGCTCCCATGCCCTTATCTCGCGAGTTCCCGAAATCGCGAATTACTTTATTCTCCGGGCCCACAGCACAGTTGTTGCCCTTCACCACCATGGCATGTGGTACATTTAGGAGGGTCCACGTCACTTTTAACGACGTCATCGGGTCCCACCGCTCTCGCCTGTCTCCTCGACTCACTGGCACATGGTACGCGTTCATGCGTCCACATCCAATCCAAGCATGGAATCCAATGGTCAGATCCCCTCCTCGGATCAACGGTGCAGATCCTTTCAGCGTTTCGGGTGTCGGAATTTCGTGCACCCTACATCTCAGACTTCCATCTGCTGAAATCCCGAAATTACGGTTTACTCCTCCGCGTATCACGATTCCCACACTCTTGTGCGAATCAAAAGGAATTTCAACCCTACACACACTCTCCAGATCTGACAGTCATGAGGGTTCACCTTCCCTCCGGAGCAGATCCTGAGGTTCTAACACTATTGGTGTGGAGACTTATCTCCCCGTGGCCATAAACCACACCGACTGCGGTTTCACATGCTGCCAAATCTCTTGAGCTTGAAACTCGTCAAGTAACTCCTTGACACTTCGGAGCAAACCAAGGTCTGAAATTGGCCTTCCAGACCCAATTTCCCTTCGCATTCTCGATCCAAAGACCGCTCCACTGGCCCATCTAGGCTCAGTGTCGAAACCTTAGCTCTGATACCAAACTGTAGCGCACCTTTTCTGCTACTAAGGTTTAATTGCTCTTAAAAGAAGACTATAACACCATTTTGTACATAACTCATATAGATGTTATTTAACCCACATGCATTTAAACAATAAACACATTCAACACAGAGTATTCATATGAATTACTGCCATAATCAGCAAGCGGAAATCATGATATCATAGCAGTAGAGTCATGCAAAACATGATTAAAACATAATCAGATACTTATCTTTTAACAGTGGTAGAATCCACCAACCAAGTGCAAGCCTTCCACAAACCTCCCAGCCTTAGACCACACTGCTCATCAGCTCAGCAGTGGGTCACCCCCAAGCTGGGACTAAGCTCCACCCCAAGGCAAGGAATACTAGGCTAGGCTGAGGTTACAAGGAAAACAACACACAACCACAAGGACGGGATGCTCTCCCAGGAATCTCCCACGCTCACTGCCGACAAACCCTCATTCCCCACATGCCTGTTCAACCCTAGGAGAATACACCTTCTCTGTCACCTGGACAGTCCTTCGGCTGCTAATCTCCCTTGCCTTGGGTTACAGGAACAGGCCGGACCGGAAGTCTCTGAGCTCTGTGGCAGCTACAGGGTTCCTTCCAGGAGTCCTCTCCTTCCTTCGCGCACTCTCTCACCTGGAGAGAATCACTCACAGGCCAACAACCTGTTCTTCCAACCTCATTCACCTCTCTCACCTGGAGAGAGCGTTGCACCACTGGCCAACAACACCCCATGCAGTCCAGCACTGTGTGGTCACAACAACTCATGGGGAAAACAGACACGGGCTTCCCAACAGGTTCAACAATGGATGGTCACTTCTATTTCCCAATCCGCCAGCATAGAATAGACTCACGCTCTGGTTGTCAGGGATGCGTGACAAACAATCCATGCAGGGTCAACATAGGTTCGAACTGTTCAGACAGGGGTGGTACTGGCTATCTCAGAAGTCAACCCAGGCTTTTCAGCTTTCAAGGATGCACCAGGGTATTCTTTTGTAGAGGTCCGATCGTTTACCTTCAGACCGTCAGGTAAAATGGAGGAGAGCCCCTCTCATGGCTCTTCCTGGCCGTTTTATTTGCATGCACCAGGGCTGACACTTGTCACCCTTGGAACTGCATGCGTTCCATCAGCATGCATCCCCTTTGCACGCTTACCCTTTCCAAAACTTAGGATGAAATGAAACATAAAATGCACATGTTCTTTTGGAATAATATTAAAATATTATTCCCAGGCTTAAGCCCGCTAGGCTTAGCCCCTAGGCTCAACACTTAGCCCCTTTCCCACCTTCCAGCCCCTAATTCCTTGCCCACTCTATGGATGCTCAGTCCCCCTTCACTCATTCATCGTGGTCGGTCTGCACTGGCGGTGTTTATATTATATTAAATGTTTTGCATACATACAAGTACAACAACGGGCTCCTGGCCTTCAACACTTAGGCTCCCTGGCCTAACAAACACATAAGTCTCCGGCTTATAAGAACTTGGCTCACCAGCCTATAAAACATAATGACAATTCCTTTCAGAACTTGGTTTACAACGGGGCTCGGCCTTGGGGACACTACATTAAGGCTGTAAAGTATACCGTCAAGGCATCCGTAAAAGTTAAAAAAAAATAACTTGAGGATAAGAATTGAAAAGGAAGTGTGAAGCAGAATCAGTTTCTCAACTGTCTCGGTCTAGCTTCCCGCTGTTCTTGGATGCTAATATCTCTCTCAATAGCAGCCCATGAACATTCTAATTCGACCCGGTTAATTGTTGTTTGTAGGATGGTATTAAATAGGTTCAAAGCAATACTGGTTTGATCTTGAAGGCCAGGTTCAATGTTGGGTTGTCTGCTATTTGGAACAGTCATGGAGGATAAGATTTTATTTAATCGTGAAAGAATTTAATCAAATGTTACTTCAAACTTTTAAGAGATGAGAATAGGAAAAACAATTTTGGAATTCAAAACACTAACATAAATACATTCGAGGCCGTTTCCTGGATTTGCAACAATTTGAGAATTATAAAATAACAAAGAAGTACTACAGAAAAATATGAGGCTTTAATCAAGAAAGAATCTCATATTGCGACAGGTAATAAAGAAGGAAAACGAGATTTCTAATGAAAAGTTAAGTATTAAGGTTCAAATGATTAACAGGTCTTAAAATCACTGATAGCAATTTCAGAGGAAAAGCTGTAAATAATTTGATATCCAAATCAATCTGAACTATATACAAGATTTTTGCAGATAACTTCAAATTGATTATTCATTAGAAAAACATTGAACGAAAAACATAATAAAGAAAGTAAACAGGGTTGAAGAACACATAGCTACAAATTGGCGGGATTCAGAATCTTGTCTGTATCATATATTATGATGGATTGGAAAACTGTTAATACAATTGAATCTCTCTCCAAAAAATCAAAAGCCTTTTCTCAGTCTTTTGAAAATATATTTATACATCTTCATCAAAAAATTTCTCGTTGGTGACTAACCAACTTCCTAAGATTATGGTTACATATATGAATAATGTCAACCGTTTACATTTCCTTTCTAATTTCTAATGATAAAAACATTAAAAAAAAAATGTTTTTACGTTTGTTTTGATGAACTTAATTTTTCCGCCTCAAGACAGTGAACACACTTTCCCAAAAATTTCACAAAAACTCTGGGAGCATCTGGTATCTCTTTTGCTTCAAACATAAAGAATCTTTTCTGTAATTCAGGCAAACGATCTTCTATCATCTTCCCTGTGAACTTAATAGTTTGCAACTTTAGGTTCAGTGTCACCATTCATTTGTCGATTTCTGTGATATTGATTAATTTAATTTTTGAGATCTCTATTTTCATTTCCTCCAGCTCTTCTTTGAACCTTAGTTGGTGCTTGGCAATATTAATCTCACCTAATAATCCGGTACAGTCATTTTTTCCGATATTCAATGAAGTCCTTTCTAAGAGATCAAAAATTCCCTGGCAATCATCATTGACATCTTTGGTTATTCTTTTATATTCAGCCAGGTCTGCTTCCCACACTTTAAGTATTACGTCTCCTTTAACCTGTTCAGAAATGGATAATTTCTGAATCCTTCCGACTTCTTCCTTTGTTGAGAGGGCTACTGCCTTTTGGAAAGTCGTTCTAGCCGCTTTCGCTTCGCTTTCTTTCTGGAAGACATTCTCCAAGGATTTATTTGTTTCTTGAAATTATTTCTGGACTACTTCCAGATTCAAAAACACTTTCTGATGTTCTTCTTCTATTTTCAAATGTATTCCCAATGCTTGTGTCTTGAAAATTTGAAGTTCTACTACTTGATTAGTAATAGAACTAATTTTATCTTGTAACTGTTTATTTTCTTCTCCCTGCTTTTGGACATGTGCCTGTGTGACCTGTATTATCTGTTTTGCCTCTTCTAAGTCTATTTTCATTTTCTGAATTTCTTGAATATCTTTTAGTCTAGCTTGTTCTAGACCCTTTTGTATTCCCCAACTGATATTTCTCTCAGTTTCTTTCAATTTGTCCTGTAGCTGAATTATTGTTTGGTTTTTTTGTTCGAGAATGGTTGTTAGACTGCCAACAGAATATATATTTGTTGATGCTATAGCACCCATCGTACCTGCTAACTCCGTAGCAAATTCTCCATCTTTAAGCTTCTTTCCATCTATAATGACCCTATGTTTTTTAATCATCCCCTCTCCTCTTGGATGGATTTCCTGTTTCAAGATTGCTCTTCTCTTTTTACTGAAAAAGTAATCTGATGGAGGGATTTCATCCCTTGAAATTGGCTCTAGATCACTGACATACAGAGCTCCTTCATGGGGGGTTCCATAAGTTGTCTGCAATGGCGTTAAGGAAGTGATAGGGCTACCGAGCTCTGTTGATGATGTTCCTCCTGTCTTTTCTGGAACATCCTTAGGGATTTCTGGGGTTGTTTCCAGTTCTTTTCCCTTCTCTGTCTCTGATTCTTTTGTCTGGGAATCCTTTGTGTCTTGGGAAGGTATCTCAGTATCCTTCATCTTGCCTTTGGTATTTGCTTTGTCTTGTGTATTTGTTTCAAACCCTGGAGGAGGCCCTTCCTGTTTTGGAGGTGGGGTCGAAACTTCACCTTGCAAACTCTTGGGTAGGAAACTTCGCCTATGGCTCTGGAATGACGCGAATCCGGTATGTGAGTCAGGTGGCATGGCCTGTACTCTGTTCAGTACTTCTTCATAGGATTTAACATCCTTAAATACATCATCATAGATAGATGTTTCATGTTCATAAGCCTTTAGATTACAATGTATAAAATGCCTACTTATTACTTGGTAGGGGACATACTTTCTGTGCTCAATATCTACTAATTTCACTTCTTCTAATGATTCAGCCTCTACCTTAGAATGGCCTAAATTTAATAAAGAAAATTTCCGAATATGAACAGGGAAAGTTGGCCATGACTTCTTCTGAGCTGCTTTTAGTTCTAATCCAACACCGCCCTTTACTATCTGATGGGCTACCTTCCTGCACACCAATTTGTCCGGTAGGAATTTAGGGAGTGCATGAGGGGGAATAGAACAACCGTAAACCCTAATGTAGGAAAAATTCTCCCCAATAAACCAGTCGACAATTGCTTTAAGTTTTTCTGTGATTGCATCAGAAATGCGAGGGGGTTCACATCCAAAAAATATTTTATGCATCGAAATTATAATAAAATGACAAACCTAATAAAATGCATCCTTAGCATTTCCTTCCCAAAGGGCCGAGTGATATTTATGAATGGGTTCTGGACAGGAAATGTTCCAACTCCAATTCATTAAAGGAAAATGAGTCACATAACAGATTGCATCGATAATGTATGCTGGCATGTAAAAGGCTGCTGGTTGTCCCTTTGATTTTGTTGCTTTGTAGTTTAAGATTTTCTGTGTTAGGTTATCTGACAAAATCTTATGCCAGTTAAAACCATTCCCTTCTGAAGCTTCTTCTAAAAAGGGCACCCAATCTGCATGAAAATGGCAGGGATCTTTTCTCCCGAAAAGTCTACATAACATAATAGCTACATATACCATGTATTCATTCAAGGATGTTGTAGCATAAATCCCATGGGAATCAGCTCTAAACTTTCCTGGACACCTCGCCCATTCTCTAATCATATCAGGATATGTCCGGTCTACCTCAATGCATTCTTTTCTATGAAACTCTGCTAAAAATTCAGCATTAAAAGTATGTTTAGGATTTGGCGAGAGTTTATACATTACTTGTATGTGTTCTGGCCTGAATGAGCCGACGATGACTCCTTGATCTTTTAAGATGCTCCTCGTCGAGATATCGACCTTTTCCAGAGCCCAGCTGATCATATCATTGTATGCCACGAGCCGCGGGCGCGCAACGATCTTATGAAGCTCTGACTTAGCTATTTCCCGGCAATGATTCTCAGAATCAAGATGAGCATTCTTGAGCTCATATTCCAGCAATTCGGAGATTTGAGTCCAATATTTAATGGAGTCTACAGCGTGTGGTGTGGTGTCGGAGATGATATCTCCTTCCTGTGCATCTTCATTCTTCTTCGGTGCCTTTTTCGATGCCATGAATTTGTGTTTAATTGAAAACCTGTCACAAAAAATGGATGAACGAGCTCAGCTAAGTGTTTCATGCATTTGATAAAATGAAAACACAGACATTTGGATATTCACTTTGAATACATTTAAAAGTGACGAGATTGACACAGCTGTCAATGATGTTATCTGAATCGTGGACAACACAACGATGCATTGTACGGTTAGGAAACCTCTGTTACAAAATGTGCTTCCTAAGTTGGCAGAGTTGTCGTATGAAATGTATCTACAGAAAAAGGCAAGCAGTGTCTACATGCTGCAGGAGCTTTGGATACATAACAAATTCACCTTAAATGAGNTATATATATATATATATATATATATATATATATCAAACTTTGGTAGGAAACGAAAATACCTCATGTGTCACTGTAATATTTGTTCAACATCCAGATGAATGTTCGTCGGACTTGGCTAGTTGGGATTGCACGCGCATAGGATTAGCATGGCAGCAAACCCCATATATCCCATGCCTCAATTATTTTCTACTGTGAACATATACCAGATGCAAGAGAAAACAAATGTGGCGACGTCTTTTCTTTGTATATCAAATTGTTTGGTGGAAAGGTCGATGGGTTCTGCTCTATGGAACCTTCTGGGAACTTGCTTGCGACCTGTTTGAAGTTTGGTTGGATCTTGGTTATGTGATTTGTTTGTCAATTTGTATATCGCAGAACTCCAACCGTTCTTTAGAGGAGACAAAACAATATAATTGAATTTTTTAGCCAGTTGGCCTGCAGATCCGCCTAATAATTTTCTATGGTGCTGTGACGCAAATGTAGCAGATTTTTTTGATCGATGAACTTGGTCAAATTATTGTTCTGGAATAATTTGAAATCAATGAATATATAGTGTGCGAAGTGCAATTGTGCTATCATATCAACAAGAGGCCCTTAAAATTCAAATTGGTCGTTGTTTTGGCATTTTTGCTTACTCGATGAACTTGGTAAAATTAATGTCCTGGAGTAATTTGAAATCAACAAATATATACTGTGCAGAGTGTAATTGTGCTATCATATGAACAAGAGGCCCTTAAAATTCAAATTGGTCCTTGTTATTCTTGCGGTGATGAAATTTCAAAACAACTTTCTTTTGTTTCCTTCACTTTTTTTAAAAATAAACGATTTAACATCATTTAATAATTTAATGTAATTCACTTGTACAATATCAATATTTAATATTAATAATTTAGTATTTGAAAATAATGTTTTTAGATAAAATGAGATAGGATGGCCATCCCTACACAATTGCAATCTTGAACCCGCCATTCGTGCAGTCATGTCGTTTTGTATGTCGCGGAACTCCGAGTGTTGTTTGGAGGACAACATAGAATAAAAGTGCAATGTTGAGCCAAGCAGTCCGCAAGTCCACCTATCAATTTGTATATCGTGGAAGTATGGGTGCTATTTGTAGGACACAAAATAATAGAGGCTCAATTTTCAGCCCGCTAGACTGAGAACCCGCAATCCAAAAAGGGCTTAAGTATGGAATGAGGGATCCGCATATTATACTTTATAAAAATACATGTTTACTATGTATTGCTTGTTTGTCGGAAAACTTTTATATCATCGCCCGACCAGATTGTACAAGCTTTCTTGTCTAATTAAATTATGCAATATCAATATTTAATATTAATAATTTAGTATTGAAAATAATGTTTTTAGATATGTTAGATAGTTGATAGGGATTACCATCCGTAAACAATGGCAAACTTGAACCCGCCAGCCCTCAAGTCCGTCTGTCAATCTATATATCGCAGAACTCCGAGTGCTATTTGGAGGACACAAAACAATGAAAGTGCAATGTTGAGCCAGCCAGCCCGCATATCCGCTTGTCAATTTGTATATCGCGGAATTGTGGATGCTATTTGTGGAGCGCGAAACAATAGAAGCCCAATTTTCAGCCCGCCAGCCTGAGAGCACCCGATCCAAAAAAGTGGCTAAATATGGAATTAATACGGAATCGGTATGGAACAATAAAAGTGCAATGTTGAGCCAACCAGCTCGCAAGTCCGCCTATCACTTTGTATATCGCGGAAGTCTGGGTGCTATTTGTAGGAGACAGAGCAATAGAGGCTCAATTTTCAGCTTGTCAGGCCGAGAACCCGCGATCCAAAAAGAGCCTAAGTATGGAATGAGGGATCCGCATATAGTCTATAAAATCTCATGTCCATACTTTATAAAGGTACATGTTTACTATGTATTGCTCGTTTGTTGGAAAACTTTTATATCACTCGCCCGACCAGATTGTACAAACTTTCTCGTCTAATTAAATTCTGTAATATCAATATTTAATATTAGTAATTTAGTATTGAAAATAATGTTTTTAGATATGTTAGATAGTTGATAGGGATTGCCATCCGTAAACAATGGCAAACTTGAACCCGCCAGCCCTCGAGTCCATCTGTGAATCTGTATATCGCGGAACTCCGAGTGCTATTTGGAGGACACGGAACAATGACAGTGAAATGTGAGCCAACCAGTCCGCAGGTCCGCTTGTCAATTTGTATAGCGTGGAATTGTGGGTGCTATTTGTAGAGAGTGGAACAATAGAGGCCCAATTTTCAGCCCGCCAGCCCAAGAGCCCCCGATCCAAAAAAGTGGCTAAATATGGAATTAATACGGAATCGCTACGGGTCAATAAAAGTGCAATGTTGAGCCAACCAGCCTGCAAGTCCGCCTGTCAATTTGTGTATCGCAGAAATCTAGGTGCTATCTGTAGGACACAGAAAAATAGAGACTCAATTTTTAGCCCGACAAGCCGAGAACCCACGATCCAAAAAGTGCCTAAGTATGGAATGAGGGATCCACATATGCTCTATAAAATCTCATGTCCATACTTTATAAAAGTACATGTTTACTATGTATTGATCGTTTGTCGGAAAACTTTTATATCACTCGCCTGACCAGATTGTACAAACTTTCTCATCTAATTAAATTCTGCAATATCAATATTTAATATAAATAATTTAGTATTGAAAATAATGTTTTTAGATATGTTAGATAGTTGATAGGGATTGTCATCCGTAAACAATAGCAAACTTGAACCCGCCAACCCTCGAGTCCATATGTCAATCTGTATATCGTGGAACTCCGAGTGCTATTTGGGGGACACAGAACAATGAAAGTGCAATGTTGAGCCAGCCATCCCGCAGGTCCACTTGTGAATTTGTATATTGCAGAATTGTGGGTGCTATTTGTAGAGAGTGAAACAATAGAGGCCCAATTTTCAGCCCGAGAGCCCCCAATCCAAAAAATTGGCTAAATATGGAATGGTGGATCTGTACATGCTCTATAAAAATTTCATGTCCATAGTTTATAAGAGTACATACTTGGTATGTATTACTCATTTTTCGGAAAACTTGTAGGTGCGGAAGTTGGCAGATTCACGACTTTAGATTTCACTTACTTTTATATCACCAACCCGACCGACCGCTTCCCCGTTTGATATTGTAATAAATGAATATAAACTGGCCCAAGTCCAATTATGCTATGACATGAATACGAGTCCCTTAACATTCAAATAGCTGGCAAGTCTGCTTGTCAATTTGTATATCACGGAAATGTGGGTGCTATTTGTAGGACATAGAACAACAGAGGGCCAATTCTGAACCCACCAGCCTGAGAACCCACCGTCCAAATAGTGGTTAAGTATGGAATGAGGGATCCGTACATGCTCTATAAAATCTCATGTCCATAGTTTTTAGAAGTACATCTTTACTATGTACTACTCATTTCCTCCGAATCCTGTTTAGAAGACACAAAACAATAGAACTGCAATGTTGAGCGACCTAGTCCACAACTTCGGCTGTCAATTTGTATATCGCAGGACTCTAGGTGCTATTTGTAGGATACATAGCAATAGAGGCCCAGCTTTGAGCCCGCCAGACCGATAACCCGCAATCGAAAAAGTGGCCAAGTATGAAATGCGGGATCTGTACAAACTCTATAAGAACCTCGTGTCCATACCTTGTAAGAGTTCATACTTAGTATGTGTTAGTCATTTTTTGGAAAAATTCTACTTGGGAAAGTTGGCGGATTCACAACTTGAGGTTTCAATTACTTTTAGATCACCATCCCGACCAACTACTTATCCGTTTGATATTGTAAGAAACGAATGTAAACTGACCCAAGCCCAATTGTGCTATTACATCAATAAGAGGCCCTTAAAATTGAAATAGTCCGCAAATCTGCTTGTCAATTTGTATATCGCAGAACTCTGGGTGCTATTTGCAGAGCACTTAACAACAAAGCTCCAATTTTGAGCCCGCCAGCCCGTGAGTCCATTGGTAGTGTTAGATAGTTCATAGGGATCACCATCTGTAAACACTCACAAGGTTGGGCCAGCCAACCCTAGAGTCCATCTGTTAATTTGTATCAGGCGGAACTCCGAGTGTTGTTTGAACGACACAGAACAATAGAAATGAAATGTTGAGCGAGCCAGCCCGCAATTCTGCCTATCAATTTGTATATCGTGGAACTTTTGGGTGCTATTTGTAGTTAACAAAACAATAGAGGCCCAATTTTGAGCCCGCCAACACAAGTACCCGCGATCCAAAGATTGGCTTAAGTATGGAATGCGGGAACAGTACATGCTCTATAAAATCTCATGTTCGTACTTTATAAAAATAGATTTTATGTATTCTTCGTTCTTTTTGCAAAATTTCTTGGTAAGGAAGTTGGCGGATTCACATATTCAGATTTCACTTACTTTTATATCACTAGCCCGACCGACCGACCACTTCCCTGTTTGATATTGTACAGACCTCATTGTCCAATTAAATTGTACAATATCAATATTTAATATTAATAATTTAGTCTTCAAAAAAATGTCTTTAGATAATGTCCAATAGTTAATAGGGATTAACATCTGTAGACAATCGCACGCTTGAGGCCGCCAGCCCTGGAGTCCGTCTGTCAATTTGTATATCGTGGAACTCCGAGTACTGTTTGTATGAAAAGAAACAAAAGGAGTGCAATTTTGAACGAGCCACCCTACAGGTCTGCTGGCCAATTTGTATATAGCGGAATTATGAATTCTATTTGTAGGCCGGGGAACAATGGATGCCCAATTTAGAGCCCACCCATCCGAGAACCCACTATCCAAAAAGTGGCTAAGTACATATTTAGTGTGTATTACTCGTTTTTCCGAAATTTTCTAGTTTCTCTTTTCTCTATGCTTTTCTTTTTTGAAACGCGGGTTCCTACATAGGCAACTTTAACATTGCGTTTCCAATGTTCCGCCGCCTGTGACTAGCACCTGGACTTTCGTGATTTACAAATTTGCAAACAAACCCCCCTTCATCTCGTATACTTTCACTTTTTGTTTGCTTGGTACTTTTTCCCAATGTCTCATGCTTTTATATACAGAACCCCAGGTTCAACAATATACAAATTGCCCTCTCGCCATTGCGCTTCTGCTATTCCCCTGCGCACAAACAACAACCGAAATTCCATGACATACAAATTGACGACCGATATCTGTCACTGAGATGCAATATGACCATCGACCCTTCACGTCTCCTGGGTATATCTTCTGTCATTTTTCTTTTGTAACGTGTCGAATCACTTTCCATACTTAGGTATTTCTTGGAATCGATTTCCCGGATTGGTCGGTGCTTCGTTGCAATTTGCCATCACCGCTGCCTTTGTACTTGTTTCCAGATATGTAATAATTAAGCTTTAATGCTAGTAGTTCATCCTGCAGGAACCGTTAAGATTGTCATCAATGTCCGGAAGTCCGGAGATGATTTCTCATTACTACGAATTAAACTAAGATTTGCGCACATGTATGTTATCCTTTCCAAGTATTCATTTCAAACGTGATGCAATCTGTTTTTTGTGCACCAACAGGTTGGCGCTTCTAAGAAATTTATAATTCTTAATCTCTCTTCGCCGTCATCGCGACCTTCACACTTTTTTCTAATTGTGCAATTAGTGAGCTGTGATGGTGACAGCTCATTCTGCACAAACCCTGGAGATTGTCATTGATCAATGAAAGGCTCAAGAAGATATTCCATTGATACACATTAAACCATAATTTGCGAAGGGTTATATTATCCCTCCCCGATTTTCATTTCAAACATCGTCTCGAGCAAATGAAAATTCTTAATAACTTGTGGTAGCAGTTATGTTCAACCACAGTAAACACATTGCGGCATAATGGCCAGAGGTTCCATTATTCCAGGGCATATTCTTACTACTCATCTCCCTCCGCCCAGGAGTAAAAAAGGAGATGGTCCCTTGGTACATTGAGGGATATATTTCAATCCAAAGAATTCCAAGGCAACCCTGCCTACTCAGAGAACCTGCCCAATTGCATTCATGGCTGGCGCACATGTTGATGTCATGAATTTCGAGCCGGAAGAAGATGATTTGATGGCCGATGATACGACAATGGATGATGGCAATGCAAAGAATCTTCCCACTCCTGCACCCAAATTGAAATCAACCATAACAGACGGAACTTCCCGGCTCGGTGATGGCAGTGCCGACAACACCAAAAGGAGTTTTAGAAAAGAATCCGACGGCAAATGCAATAGCCACTTTGCAGCACGAAAGTAGGAATTCCAGAGTTCCAAATTAGTCTGTTCTAGGCAGAAGAGTTTCACTGTAAAGAAATGATATGTTGATGCTCCTAGAGATATATTTCAAGCCAAAAAAATATTGATTAACATCTTCGAGAATCAGGTCCAAAACTCTCACTACTGCAAGGCATTTTTCTACTAGTCATCTCCTTCCGCCCATAATGGACTAATTTGGGCCTCTAGAATTGCACGCGCAACCTGTGCTCTTGAATTTTTTTGGACTATGCAGAGGTGGTTTCAGCTAAGGGATATTTCATTTGCCCTGCAACGTTTTTCCTCTTCTTCCTCATGGGAAGCTTCTGAAAACTATCAATTTTAGCACAGGATGATTCATCGAGGAGAAAACTGCGAGGATCTTGCAAACTGCGGATCCCGTGCCTGTGTTTGTCGCAGATAAGTTCAATGTTTTGGCTCGAAGAACTAGGTCGAATTTCTAAGGATAGATGTACAATACTGGGTGTTTTTCTTATTTTTTTACATGGATTTGCTATTAAAATTTTTGCCTTTGACTCTTTGTTGCTGCTTCTTTTCTGGATTTAACGCATGCTCTCATTGGCATGGTTTGATGCTCTCATACTTCTTCGATATTGTGTTTACTTAGGTTATTTTTTCTGAGATGGAACATCTAACAATTATATGACAATGTACTGTGTCAATCCACCAACCTTTTATGCAAACAAAAAATGGATTACACAGTTTCAAACCAATGTTCAATTCTATTCGTAATGTAGATAGAACATAGCAATACTAGTGTACATTGTTGCAGCAAAATCGTTATTAAGTTTTAATGCTAACAACCCATAATGCAAGAAGTTTAATACTTGAGTTAATATGTTGTAGTCATGGAACAATGTATCAAGAACACAGTTACACCCACACGTTCCAATAAAATCTAATCTTCAACAAAGCATTTGCTGACAACTAGTAGAAAATGAAGTTTAGTAGTGAAGTTAATATGTTACAGTCATGGAAGAATGTATCAAGAACATACTTACATGCACACGTTGCAATAAAATCTAATCTTCAACAATGCATTTGTTGGCAATTAGTAGAAAATGATGGTTTTGCAACAATGGGGCTTCTTTGAAACCAATTCGCGCTTACGAAATCCGTCTTCCGCCTTTCAATTTCCCACTCTTTTATTCCCTGTAGTTTCTCTTCCTGGTTACTTAATCATTTTTTTCCCGAAAATGCCTTGCTGCGTGACTTGTCGGATTCACGTGTTTCCAACGACCGCTTCCCCTTTCTTTAAATTGACCCTACCACATTTGTGGCACATAAGTTATATTAAAGGGTAAAGCATTTCCTCTATAGTTCCGTGTCCTGCAAACAACACCCACAGTTCCGCACTATACAAATTGACAACCGAACTTGCCGGCTGGCTCGCTAATAGAATGCCTTGGAGTTCCGCGATATACAAATTGACAGACGAAGCATACAATCAAGAACCAAGTAAACTCGTGGATCGTATTCCTGGTTCACACTTGCACTGCTTTTTTATCGCGACACCGACCGAACGCTTCCCCATTCCATACCCAGAAACTTCTTCGATCACGAATTCCCGGTAGGCGGGCTCTAGATTGGACTTTTGTTGTTCCATGGCCTGTGAACAGTACTGTCACTTCCGCGATATACAAATTTGCAACTAGCCTTAAATCATACCCTCTTCCGTATTACGGTCCACCTATCATGCCCTCTTCCGTGGTATACATCTTGCATTGAAAACTTCCGAGAAATACAATTTAACCATCGGGTCCTCGCATATTTTGTGGAACTATTGTCACCCCCTATTGAAGCCCGTCTATCCGCTTTCCATACTTCACCATTTCTTTAAATTTCTTTGGCGGATCGTCTGTTTGACGGGTTGAAGAAATATTCAGTTCCTAGTCGTTGTTTTCTGTGCCTGTGCCCCTTTGCAATTAGCAGTTGCCAATTATATATAAGATCTTATTTCTAGGCATGCAATTAGCAATTTCCCTATTCCATAGTTAGCCACTTTGCCGGAATTCCGCAAATATACAAACCGGCCGCTGAACTGCCCCATCATGATCTCTTCTGTTTTACACATTTTGCACTCAAAAATTCCGATACATGAAATTTGACCGTGCAACACTCGGTTGTCCTGAGTATCCCCGTAACCCTTTTTTGAATCCCGTCTGATCGCTTTTCAGAGCTTGCCATTCTTTCCTTGCTCTCCACTGTCTTTGACACCTTCACACTTGTCTATAATAAAATTATATATATATATATATATATATATATATATATATATATATATATATATATATATATATATATACATATCTTGTTTCTAAATATGGAATTACTACCGTTTAATTCTAATAGGTCATCATGCATGAACTGTATAAATTGTCATTGTTGGGCGAAAGGCTCGAGGAGAGCTCGTATTGATGTGCATTAAACCAAAATTTGCGGGGGGATTATATTATCTCTTCCGAGTGTTGATTTCAAAATCATGAAATCTTGTTTGCACGTCGTGGCCTTCGCACATTCACGAAACCTCCAATCCTTAATTGCTCTTCGCCGTACCCGCCACCTTCGCATTTCTAAATATGCAATAAATAAGCTTTACTGCTAACAATTCATCATGCACCACCCATACAGATTGTCATTAATCAGCGAAAGGCTCGAGGAGCTTTCCCATTCATAAGCATTTAACCAAGATTTAGCGGAGAGTTACAATATCGACTCTAATTGTTCGTTTAAACCATCATCTGCAGTAAACCAACGTTCTCATTAACCTATGGCATCAACTCGACAACAGTTTTGTGGAGATACAGTGAACATCTTCAGGCGCAAGGACTAGAACTTCCAGTGGTCCAGGGCATATTCTTATTACTCAACCTTTGCAACAGAGAACCAAGTAATTCGGACCTCCGGGATTGCTCATGCAGGCTGTGTCCCTGAGGTTTTTGACTGTAAGGACCTGGTCTCTTGGTGCGCCAATAAATTTATTTCCGAGAAAAGAATTATTCCACTACGGGACCGCTCTTCTATTTCTTTGTCCCCTCAGGTCTTCCACCAGATGCTAAAATTGTCAGATCCAACATTGACGTTCAGAGGAGAAGATTGCAAATAGTGTCTAGCACAACATATTAACGAGTTGGATCTCTTGCCCCATTTTTTGGAAAACCCGCTTCTAGTTCCTGAAGATATTACAAGCATGTAGGTTAGTTCATTTAGAAATCCATTCTGCGAAATTGCCTGGTTGTTTGCAAGAATAACGGGACAAGAGTCTACAAGAACTGTTTCTTGGATGGCTCTTTATATTTTGTATTTCATAGTCAATGAACCAGCCATTTTTGATTGGGGCAAGTTAATTTCCCATGAAATCTGTTCCCAATTGTCAAGCTACAGAAGGGAAAATAAATTTTATATGTTGTCCTATTTAGTTTTTGAAATAGCGCATTCTTGTCGGTTTCCACAATTATCTCTATCCAAGAATGTCAACTGCGAATTCCACCCAGTAACGTTCTGGTACCAGGCCTTGTGGAAGCACAAGGTTTCCCACTGTTTTTATGAGGTTTTTAATGGCTTCGTCTCCGTTTTCAAAGTTTTGTTGTTAGGAGAAGATGCTCCCCGCATATTTGAACAAGCAACTAGTTTTTTTTACAAGAATGGGACACTCAAACATTTGGATAATTACACTCTCATAAGAATTTTTGGCTCCATGGAACAACCTGCTCTCCTTCCATGTCACATTACAGACATAATGTTTGTTGCAGAAGTAGCACGCCAATACAACTACTAGTTCCATTTGTTCCAAAGGAAGAAAAAAAAACAGTTCATTCCTCTGCCTTGGAAAGTAGGGGAGTTCGTGTTGAAAAATGTCAACAAAATTGACGATTTCGCAGCACATTCTAGCATCTCCAACCTGAGATATGCTGAAATCATAAGAGGGTTCGACCCCTATAATATTTTTCGACAACAATTACAAACAGTTGACCTCGACGATTCCTTTTAAAAAAAACACCTTTCCAAAAACAGAGACAGTGGCGACAACGGTCCTGCCTCTGATGCCGACGATGTAGACACAGTGCAAAACTGCACTAAATTGTACACGCAACAGGGGAAAGGCTCCGGTGACAAGAGTGTTCAATCCACAAATACCACTCCAAAAAGTACGACATCCCGGAGCATCGCTCCAACGATCCACCACAACAACAAAGAAACTCAGAGTTCTTCAAACGGAGGAGGAGATAACGACCCTCCTCACTCTAAAATTGACAGTTCTCACAAGCTTCCAATACAAAAGAAGAGAAAAAAAATGTGGGGCAAGCGGAAGAGTCAGAAATTCAGAGTGAGAACATGGAACTTGACACTGATCTGGATAGCATGATCGACTTCCTTGATCAGCCCGGAAATGCCATCCACCATAGCCATCTAATGGACATATCCATTACCGAAAATTTTGACGAAGATGAATCCTTCGTGTTCCAGAGCATTGTTTTTGATAGTCAATTGATAATTGAGAAAAAAATATGTTAAAAATAAGAAAGACAAATCTCGTTTAGAGGTTGACCTTGCCAACATGCGGTCGTCCTGAATTTGTCAACTTCACACCACGAGCGGAGAAGCACTTCATGATTCCATTGGAGGAATTGAGACCATGCCAGACTGAAGGATCGGGTCAAGGAATTGGAATACGCTTTCATTCCTATGCCATTGCTTGTCAATCCTTTGGCAATAGCCACGCTTGGCACCCCTACAGCCAATGTAAAAAAATCCTCCACCCTGCTCGCATCCTGTAAAGGATACGTGGAGAATAATATCAAAAAAAGAATGGAACTGATTACCGAGGCGTGGAAAAGATCACAAACCATCACTTCCCTTGGAAACAGGGCACATAGTTTGTTCGAGCATTTGCAGGCCTAGTTAAAAGATGAAGAAAATTTCTTTTTAAAAACGGTCATTCCTTTTGGCAAGATTGTCAACAATATGACAGAAAAAAAAAGAAGACAAGAAGATCTTCCATCCAAAAACCGGATCGGTCAATTGAATGCATGTTGGAAAGAAAAAGTGAAGAACCCGCATCTCATTGTTCAGTCATGTGAACAAGCCATATCGAACAAAGATAAATTATTCACAAGGCTGTCAAATATAGACTTAGCCGGGAAAACCAACGACTTCCAAGACCGCGACTTAATCACAAACTCCTTGCCTTTAACCGAGCAAGAGTTTGATAAACAGGTTGCTATGTTTAAGGCCTTGTCTCTGGANAGTACAGAACGAGGAAATTCATCAGGCTCTCTGTAATCTTTCTATCGACTTCCGAGAATTAGAAAGCGATTTTTTCAACATAAAAATCCTGAATGAGATCAATGTCGCCCCAATGAGAAGCTACATTGAAGAATGGCTCGAAAGGCAATTGAAACAGGCCGTCGATGAAAGGAAACAGGCAGTTGCCAGCATTCCAGCAGCCGTCGAGGACATCCTTGAAACCGCAATCATCGGCGACATCAATGAAACGACAACCGCAAGAAAATAGCCAAAGGGCTCATATGTACCCTCACTGTAAAAATATTGATCGCATCCTGCTTTGTTTATCAACCCAGTTATTCCAGTTTCTTAAATAGAGATGTACAACCAAACACTTATACCTTTCCATTTATTTTTTTTGCAGGTATTGCACTCTATCTTCTTTCCACAATCCTGTTTCTTGTACATATTTCTCTAATGGTCCGCGGGAGCCCCAATCTTAGTCTACATGACAAACACATTGAAATTCCGGTTTATATGTAACAGACTTTAAATTTTTTCTATATTTCAAAATTTTCAGTAGTATGTAATGAACTTTTATTTTTTGACATATTTCAAATAAAAATGTTTTCTTATCTCCTTTTAAATTTATGTTTTCATACATTCTTATCTTTCACCAGTCTATATGACAAATGCATTTAATTTTTTATATGTTACAGACTTTTATTTTTTTATATATTTCAAAATAAATGGTGCTCTACAATGCAAGCGTCATTTACAAATGCTTTAAAATTTTTATATTTCTTATCTCTTTTTAATTTTATTTCTTCATATATTTTTATCTTCACTAGTCCATATGGCAAATGCAATTAAATTTCCAAATTTATTCTTCCACTCTCAACAAATTTGTAGTTTGTTATATACTTTCAAAAAATAGATGGTGCTATGCTGCCAAGGGTCATTTGCTTTTGCCCCATTTTCCATGATATACATGTTGCACACAACATTTCCGTCATATACATTTTGCACCAAACACTTCGTTTCATTTACAATTCCACCCCATTTTCCACCAGGACTACCACGCAACATTGTTTTTTAAACAAAAATATTAAGCTTTAATTCCTTTTAAATCCCTCTAATTTCTAATCTAAAATGAATCTTTACTAATTTGAATTTACATTCATAGTAAAATCGGCGTCTTATGCTAATCTGTGATTCTCTGAAGGTCGCACAATTTCTGAAGTTATGCCGGATTTCAACTCTTGGATATGCGAAGAATCCTGATTTACTCCTTTTAGCCAAGTTTTTTTTGAATCCGACCTCTCCGACACAGGTCCTCTAATACATTCCCATTTCCTATATCTGCAGCTTACGGCAGCAAGGGGCAAATGGGTTGACACATCATAATGGGTAGGCAAAATCGATCCTTCGAACGGAGACAAAGGAGACTGCAAGAGATAGCTGAAGCCCGTGCTGTACCATACTCTGGTCCAAACAGGTTATTATTCATTTTCACCAAATTGATTTCAAGATTTCAATTCTATCTATGATAAATCAGAATCCATTTAGTTCTTGAAACTGCTTCCCCCCGCCCCCCACCGAATAGAGATCTTTAAACGGCTGCAATAGCTTGAATGTATCTGACAGAGGGCAGATTTTTTTGGTCGTTTGTATTTAATTGGCTTTAATTTCGGGGTGATATTGCAGAAGCATCAATGCCCATCTGTTGTAAGAACCGCCAGTAGTCCAAATTATGTGGAGTGGCCCAAATTTTCCTCGAACGGGGATCAAATCCCCCGGGATGTGTGGCTTTGGGGATTCTCAAGTAGAGCCTGTATAGAAATGCGCTGACAATCGAACTTGGGTTAGTTGTGGTAAACTATAACGGGTTTACTGTTGGGGAACCATGGAATTGCAGAAGTGAATAATAATGAATTCCAAGAAGAGCTGGTGTCAAAACTAATGGCTATAGCACTGAAGCACATAGCTCAACAGATAATGGATAACACCATTTACTACCATCATAGACTATCCATAGGATCATTTATATGTAACCTAAAGCATAACTAACTCCCTTAGAATAAGGAGGACATAGTCAACTTTGATCACTCCTAGATCTCCAGCTTTTGAATAAAGGGACATAGTCAACTTTGATCACCTTGGGTGTGCAGGATCTCCATCTTTTATGTCTTTACCTGTGCATCAGTAGACTGTGTCAGGACTGCTTTAGTTGGTCCAACCGACCAGTCGACCTTCTACTGTCTTCAACACATTTACTACTAGACGACAGCCCAACAGACAAATTTGGATTGTATGTTTGTTTAGCTTGTATATGGCTGCAATCTAGCTTGTAGCTGTGTTGGAGGTTGTTTGCCCTCCTTAAGATGCCCGATTTGTCATGAAGAGTCCGTTGCTCTGTCTAGTTTGCAGCAATTATCTATACGACATTCTTCTGGTAACTAATTTTGCTGGGTTTCATTGCAGATGGTGGTCCACAGATACACTAGCAGTAGTGACTGGGAGTAGCAAAGGAATTGGACTTGAAATTGCTCAACAACTTGCAAAGCAGGGCCTGACTATTGTTCTCACTTCAAGGGATCAGGCTAGGGGACAGGAAGTGGTGGCATCCTTGCAGACAGAGGGACTAAATGTGGTTTTCCATCAATTAGACATTGTGGATCCAAAATCGGTGGCACTGTTTTCCAAGTGGATTGGAGAGCAATAT
>JASDQU010711142.1:33657-44937 GCA_032191745.1 Picea mariana
GACCATTTTTAAAAAGAAATTTTCTTCATCTTTTAACTAAGCCTGCAAATGCTCGAGCAAACTATGTGCCTTGTTTCCAAGGGAAGTGATGGTTTGTGATATTTTCCACGCATCGGTAACCAGTTCCATTCTTTTTTTGATATTATTCTCCACGTATCCTTTACAAGATGCGAGCAGGGTGGAGGATTTTTTTACGTTGGTTGTAGGGGTGCCAGGCGTGGCTATTGCCAAAGGATTGACAAGCAATGGCATAGGAATGAAAGTGTCTTCCAATTCTTTGACCCGATCCTTCAGTCTGGCATTTTCGGTCTCGATTCCTCCAATGGAATCATGAATTGCTTCTCCGCTCGCGGTGTAAAGTTGACAGATTTGGGACGGCTGCATGTTGGCAAGGTCAACCTCTAAACGAGATTTGTCTTTCTTATTTTTAACATATTTTTTCTCAATTATCAATTTTTTGGACTGACTATCAAAAACAACGCTCTGGAACACGAAGGATTCATCTTCGTCAAAATTTTCGGTAACGGATATGTCCATTAGATGGCTATGGTGGATGGCGTTTTCGAGTTGATCAAGGAAGCCAATCATGCTATCCAGATCAATGTCAAGTTCCATGTTATCACTCTGAATTTCTGACTCTTCCGCTTGCCCCACATTTTTTTTCTCTTCTTTTGTACTGGAAGCTTGTGAGAACTATCAATTTTAGAGTGAGGAGGGTCGTTATGTCCTCCTCCGTTTGAAGAAATCTGAGTTTCTTTGTTGTTGTGGTGGATCGTTGGAGCGATGCTCCGGGATGTCGTACTTTTTGGAGTGGTATTTGTGGATTGAACAATCTTGTCACTGGAGCCTTTCCCCTGTTGCGTGTACAATTTAGTGCAGTTTTGCACTGTGTCTACGTCGTCGACATCAGAGGCAGGACCGTTGTCGCCACTGTCTCTGTTTTTGGATAGGTGTTTTTTTAAAAAAGAATCGCCGAGGCCAATTGTTTGTAAATGTTGTCGAAAAATATTATAGGGGTCGAACCCTCTTATGATTTCAGCATATCTCAGGTTGGAGATGCTAGAATGTGCTGCGAAATCGTCAATTTTGTTGACATTTTTCAACACGAACTCCCCTACTTTCCAAGGCAGAGGAATGAACTGTTTTTTTTTCTTCCTTTGGAACAAATGGAACCAGTAGTTGTATTGGCGTGCTACTTCTGCAACAAACATTATGTCCGTAATGTGACATGGAAGGAGAGCAGGTTGTTCCATGGAGCCAAAAAAAATTATAAGAGTGTAATTATCCAAATGTTTGAGTGTCCCCTTCTTGTAAAAAAAACTAGTTGTCTATTCAAATATGCGGGGAGCATCTTCTCCTAACAACAAAACTTTGAAAACGAAGACGAAGCCATTAAAAACCTCATAAAAACAGTGGGAAACCTTGTGCTTCCACAAGGCCTGGTACCATAACGTTACCGGGTGGAATTTGCAGTTGACATTCTTGGACAGAGACAATTGTGGAAACCGACAAGAATGCGCTATTGCAAAAACTAAATAGGACGACATATAAAATTTATTTTCCCTTCTGTAGTTTGACAATTGGGAATAGATTTCATGGGAAATTAACCTACCCCAATAAAAAATGGTTGGTTTGTTGACTATGAAATACAAAATATAAAGAGCCATCCGGGAAACAGTTGTTGTAGACTCCAGTCCCGTTATTCTTGCAAACAACCAGGCAATTTCGCAGAATGGATTTCTAAATGAACTAACCTACATGCTTGTAATATCTTCAAGAACTAGAAGCGGGTTTTCCAAAAAATGGGTCAAGAGGTCCAACCCGTTATTATGTTGTGCTAGACACTGTTTGCAATCTTCTCCTCTGAACGTCCATGTTGGCTCCGACAATTTTAGCATCTGGCGGAAGACCTGAGGTGACAAAGAAACAGAAGAGCGGTCCCACAGTGGAATAATTCTTTTCTCGAAAATAAATTTATTGGCACACCAAGAGACCAGGTCCTTACAGTCAAAAACCTCAGGGACACAGCCTGCATGAGCAATCCCGGAGGTCCAACTTACTTGGTTCTCTGCGGCAGAGGTTGAGTAATAAGAATATGCCCTGAACCACTGGAAGTTCTAGTCCTCGCGCCCGAAGATGTTCACTGTATCTCCACAAAATTGTTGTCGAGTTGATGCCATAGGTTAATGAGAACGTTGGTTTGTTGTAGATGATGGTTTAAACGAACAGTTAGAGTCGATAATGTAACTCTCCGCTAAATCTTGATTAAATGCTTATGAATGGGAAAGATCCTCAAGCCTTTCGCTAATTAATGACAATTTGTATGGGTGGTGCATGATGAACTATTAGCAGTAAAGCTTATTTATTGCATATTTAGAAATGTGAAGGTGGCAGGTACGACGAAGAGCAATTAAGGATTGGAGGTTTCATGAATGTGTGAAGGCCACGACGTGCGAACGGGATTTCATGATTTTGAAATCAACACTCGGAAGGGATAATATAATCCCCCCGCAAATTTTGGTTTAATGCGCATCAATATGAGATCTCCTCGAGCCTTTCGCCCATCAATGACAATTTATACAGTTGATGACCTGTTAGAATTAAATGGCAGTAATTCCATATTTAGAAACAAGATATGTATAAATTATTTTATTATAGACAAGTGTGAAGGTGTCGGAGACGGTGGAGAGCAAGGAAAGAATGGCAAGCTCTGAAAAATGATCAGACGGGATTCAAAAAAGGGTTACGGGGATACTCAAGACAACTGAGTGTTGCACGGTCAAATTTCATGTATCGGAATTTTTGAGTGCAAAATGTGTAAAACGGAAGAGATCATGATGGGGCAGTTCAGCGGCCGGTTTGTATATTTGCAGAATTCCGGCAAAGTGGCTAACTATGGAATAGGGAAATTGCTAATTGCATGCCTAGAAATAAGATCTTATATATAATTGGCAACTGCTAATTGCAANCGTAAAACGGAAGAGATCATGATGGGGCAGTTCAGCGGCCGGTTTGTATATTTGCAGAATTCCGGCAAAGTGGCTAACTATGGAATAGGGAAATTGCTAATTGCATGCCTAGAAATAAGATCTTATATATAATTGGCAACTGCTAATTGCAAAGGGGCGCAGGCACAGAAAACAACGACTAGGAACTGAATATTTCTTCAACCCGCCAAACCGACGATCCGCCAAAGAAATTTGAAGAAATGGCGAAGTATGGAAAGCAGACAGACAGCCTTCAATAGGGGGTGACAATAGTTCCACAAAATATGCGAGGACCCGACAGTTAAATTGTATTTTTTGGAAGTTTTCAGTGCAAAATGTATACCACGGAAGAGGGCATGATAGGTGGACCGTAATACGAAAGAGGGTATCATCTAAGGCCGGTTGCAAATTTGTATATCACGGAAGTGACAGTACTGTTCGCAGGCCATGGAACAACAGAAGTCCGATCTAAAGCCCGCCTACCGGGAATTCGTGATCGGAGAAGTTTCTGGGTATGGAATGGGGAAGCGTTTGGTCGGTGTCGCGATAAAAGAGCACAAGTTCAAGTGTGAACCAGGAATACGATCCGCGAGTTTACTTGGTTCTTGATTGTATGCTTTGTCTGTCAATTTGTATATCGTGAAACTCCGAGGCATTCTATTAGCGAGCCAGCCGGCAAGACCGGCTGTCAATTTGTATAGTGCGGAACTGTGGGTGTTGTTTGCAGGACACAGAACTATAGAGGAAATGCTTTGCCCTTTAATATAGCTTATGTGTCGCAAATGTGGTAGGGTCAATTTAAAGAAAGGGGCAGCGGTCGTTGGAAACGCGTGAATCTGGCAAGTCGCGCAGCAAGGCATTTTCAGGAAAAAAATGATTAAGTAACCAGGAAGAGAAACTATAGGGAATAAAAGAGTGGGAAATTGAAAGGCGGAAGGTAGTTTTCGTAAGCACGAATTGGTTTCAAAGAAGCCCCATTGTTGCAAAACCATCATTTTCTATTAATTGCCAGCAAATGCATTGTTGAAGATTAGATTTTATTGCAACGCGTGCATGTAAGTATGTTCTTGATACATTCTTCCATGACTGTAACATATTAACTTAACTACTAAACTTCATTTTCTACTAGTTGTCAGCAAATGCTTTGTTGAAGATTAGATTTTATTGGAACGTGTGGGTGTAACTGTGTTCTTGATACATTGTTCCATGACTGCAACATATTAACTCAAGTATTAAACTTCTTGCATTATGGGTTGTTAGCATTAAAACTTAATAACAATTTTGTTGCAACAATGTACATTGGTATTGCTATGTTCTATCTGCATTATGAATAGAATTGAACGTTGGTTTGAAACTGTGTAATCCATTTTTTGTTTGCATAAAAGGTTGGTGGATTGACACAGTACATTGTCATATAATTGTTAGATGTTCCATCTTAGAAAAAATAACCTAAGTAAACACAATATCGAAGAAGTACGAGAGCATTGAACCATGCCTATGAGAACATGCGTTAAATCCAGAAAAGAAACAGCAACGAAGAGTCGAAGGCAAAAATTTTAATAGCAAATCCATGTAAAAAAATAAGAAAAACACCCAGTATTGTACATCTATCCTTAGAAATTGGACCTAGTTCTTCGGGCCAAAACATTGAACTTATCTGCAACAAACACAGGCACGAGATCTGCAGTTTGCAAGATCCTCGTAGTTTTCTCCTCGATGAATCATCCTGTGCTGAAATTGATAGTTTTCAGAAGCATCCCGTGAGGAAGAAGAGGAAAAACGTTGTAGGGCAAATGGAATATCCCTTAGCTGAAACCGCCTCTACATAGTCCAAAAAAATTCAGGAGCACAGGTTGCGCGTGCAATTTTAGAGGCCCAAATTAGTCCATTATGGGCGGAAGGAGATGACTAGTAGAAAAATGCCTTGCAGCAGTGAGAGTTTTGGACCTGATTCCCGAAGATGTTAATCAATTATTTTTTGGCTTGAAATATATCTCTGGGAGCATCAACATATCATTGCTTTACAGTGAAACTCTTCTTCCCAGAACGGACTAATTTGGAACTTTGGAATTCCTACTTTCGTGCTACAAAGTGGCTATTGCATTTGTCATCGGATTCTTTTCTGAAACTCTTTTTGGTGTTGTCAGGACTGCCATCACTGAGCTGGGAAGTTCCGTCTGTTATGGTTGATTTCAATTTGGGCGTAGGAGTGGAAAGATTCTTTGCATTGCCATCATCCATTGTCGTATCATTGGCCATCAAATCATCTTCTTCTGGCTCGGAATTCATGACATCAACTTGTGCACCAGCCATGAATGCAACTGGGCAGGTTCTCTGAGTAGGCAGGGTTGCCTTGGAATTCTTTGGATTGAAATATATCTCTCGGTGTACCAAGGGACCATCTCTTTTTTTGCTCCTGGGCGGAGGGAGATGAGTAGTAAGAATATGCCCTAGAATAATGGAACCTCTGGCCATTATGCTGCAATGTGTTTACTATGGCTGGACATAACTGCTGCCACAAGTTATTAAGAATTTTCGTTTGCTCGAGACGATGTTTGAAATGAAAATCGGGCAGGGATAATATAACACTTCGCAAATTATGGTTTAACGTGTATCAATGGAATATCTTCTCGAGCCTTTCGTTGATCAACGACAATCTCCAGGGTTCGTGCAGAATGAGTTGTCACCATCACAGCTCACTAATTGCACAATTAGAAAAAAGTGCGAAGGTCGCTGTGACGGCGAAGAGAGATTAAGAATTAGAAATTTCTTAGAAGCCCCAACCTGCCGGCGCACAAAAAACAGATTGCATCGTGTTTGAAATGAATACTTGGAAAGGATAACATACTTGTGCGAAAATCTTAGTTTAATTCGTAGTAATGAGAAATCTTCTCTGGACTTCTGGACATTGATGACAATCTTAACGGTTCCTACAGGATGAACTACTAGCATTAAATCTTAATTATTGCATATCTGGAAACAAGTACGAAGGCAGCGGTGATGGCGAATTGCGACGAACAACGACCAACCCGGGAAACCGATTCCAAGAAATACCTAAGTATGGAAAGTGGTTCGACGAGTTACAAAAGAAAAATGGCAGAAGATATACCCAGGAGACGTGAAGGACCAATGGTCATATTGCATCTCAGTGATAGATATCGGCCATCAATTTGTATGTCATGGAATTTCGGTTGTTGTTTGTGCGTAGGGGAATAGCGGAAGCGCAATGGCGAGAGGGCAATTTGTATATTGTTGAACCTGGGGTTCTGTATATAAAAGCATGAGACATTGGGAAAAAGGACCAAGCAAACAAAAACTGAAAGTATACGAGATGAAGGGGGGTTTGTTTGCAAATTTGTAAATCGCGGAAGTCCAGGTGCTAGTCGCAGGTGGCGGAACAATGGAAACGCAATGTTAAAGTTGCCTATGCAGGAACCCGCGTTTCAAAAAAGAAAAGCATAGAGAAAAGAGAAACTATAAAATTTCGGAAAAAACGAGTAATACACACTAAATATGTACTTAGCCACTTTTTGGATCGTGGGTTCTCAGATGGGCGGGCTCTAAATTGGGCATCCATTGTTCCCTGGCCTACAAATAGAATTCATAATTCCACTATATACAAATTGGCCAGCGGACCTGTGGGGTGGCTTGTTCAAAATTACACTCCTTTTGTTTCTTTTCATACAAACAGTGCTCGGAGTTCCACGATATACAAATTGACAGACAGACTCCAGGGCTGGCGGCCTCAAGCGTGCGATTGTCTACGGATGTTAATCCCTATTAACTATTGGACATTATTTAAAGACATTCTTTTGAATACTAAATTATTAATATTAAATATTGATATTGTACAATTTAATTGGACAATGAGGTCTGTACAATATGAAACAGGGAAGCAGTCGGTCGGTCGGGCTCGTGATATAAAAGTAAGTGAAATCTGAATACGTGAATCCGCCAACTTCCTTACCAAGAAATTTTGCGAAAAGAACGAAGAATACATAAAATCTATTTTTATAAAGTACGAACATGAGATTTTATAGAGCATGTATTGTTCTCGCATTCCATACTTAAGCCAATCTTTGGATCGTGGGTACTCATGCTAGCGGGCTCAAAACTGGGCCTCTATTGTTCCGTTAGCTACAAATAGCACCCAAGAGTTCCGCGATATACAAATTGATAGGCGGTCTTGCGGGCTGGCTCGCTCAACATTTCATTTCTACTGTTCTGTGTCGTTCAAACAACACTCGGAGTTTCGCCATATACAAATTCACAGATGGACTCTAGGGCTAGCTGGCCCAACCTTGTGAGTGTTTACGGATGGTGATCCCTATGAACTATCTAACACTACCAATGGACTCACGGGATGGCGGGCTCAAAATTGGGGCTTTGTTGTTCAGTGCCCTGCAAATAGCACCCAGAGTTCCGCGATATACAAATTGACAAGCGGATTTGTGGACTATTTCAATTTTAAGGGCCTCTTATTGATGTAATAGCACAATTGGGCTTGGGCCAGTTTACATTCGTTTCTTACAATATCAAACAGAGAAGCAGTCAGTCAGGATGGTGATCTAAAAGTAATTGAAACCTCAAGTTGTGAATCCGCCAACTTTCACAGGTAGAAGTTTTCCGAAAAATGACTAACACATACTAAGTATGAACTCTTACAAGGTATGGACACGAGATTCTTATAGAGTTTGTACGGATCCCGCATTTCATACTTGGCCACTTTTTCGATTGTGGGTTCTCGGTCTGGCGGGCTCAAAGTTGGGCCTCTATTGCTATGTATCCTACAAATATCTCCTAGAGTCCCACGATATACAAATTGACAGTCGAAGTTGCGGACTAGGTCGCTCAACATTACAGTTCTATTGTTTTGTGTCTTCTAAACAGGATTCGGAGGAAACGAGTAGTACATAGTAAAGATGTACTTCTAAAAACTATGCACATGAAATTTTATAGAGCATGTACGGATCCCTCATTCCATACTTAGCCACTATTCGGACGGTGGGTTCTCGGGCTGGTGGGTTCAAAATTGGCCCTCTGTTGTTCAGTGTCCTACAAATAGCACCCACATTTCCGCGATATACAAATTGACAAGCAGACTTGCCAGCTATTTGAATGTTAAGAGCCTCGTATTCATGGCATAGCATAATTGGACTTGGGCCAGTTTATATTCATTTATTACAATATCAAACGGGGAAGCGGTCGGTCGGGTTGGTGATATAAAAGTAAGTGAAATCTAAAGTCGTGAATCTACCAACTTCCGCACCTACAAGTTTTCCGAAAAACGAGTAATACATACCAAGTATGTACTCTTATAAACTATAGACATGAAATTTTTATAGAGCATGTACGGATCCACCATTCCATATTTAGCCACTTTTTTCGATTGGGAGCTCTCGGGCTGAAAATTGGGCCTCTATTGTTTCGCTCTCTACAAATAGTACCCACAATTCTGCGATATACAAATTCACAAGCGGACCTGTGGGTTGGTTGGCTCAACATTGCACTTTCATTATTCTGTGTCCTCCAAATAGCACTCGGAGTTCCACGATATACAGATTGACAGATGGACTCAAGGGTTGGCGGGTTCAAGTTTGCTATTGTTTACGGATGACAATCACTATCAACTATCTAACATATCTAAAAACATTATTTTCAATACTAAATTATTAATATTAAATATTGATATTGCAGAATTTAATTAGACGAGAAAGTTTGTACGATCTGGTCGGGCGAGTGATATAAAAGTTTTCCGGCAAACGATCAATACATACTAAACATGTACTTTTATAAAGTATGGACATGAGATTTTATAGAGCATATGCGGATCCCTCATTCCATACTTAGGCACTTTTTGGATTGCGGATTCTCGGCTTGTCGGGCTAAAAATTGAGTCTCTATTGTTCTGTGTCCTACAAATAGCACCTAGATTTCCGCGATATACAAATTGACAGGTGGACTTGCGGGCTGGTTGGCTCAACATTGCACTATTATTGCCCCGTAGCGATTCCGTATTAATTCCATATTTAGCCACTTTTTTGGATCGGGGGCTCTCGGGCTAGCGAGCTGAAAATTGGGCCTCTATTGTTCCACGCTCTACAAATAGCACCCACAATTCCGCAATATACAAATTGACAAGCAGACCTGCGGACCGGTTGGCTCAACATTTCACTTTCATTGTTTCGTGTCCTCCAAATAGCACTCGGAGTTCCGCGATATACAGATTGACAAATGGACATACAGATTGACAAATGGACTCGAGGGCTGGCAGGTTCAATTTTGCCATTGTTTACGGATGGCAATTCCTATCAACTATCTAACATATCTAAAAACATTATTTTCAATACTAAATTACTAATACTAAATATTGATATTGCATAATTTAATTAGACGAGAAAGTTTGTACAATCTGGTCGGGCTAGTGATATAAAAGTTTTCCAACAAACGAGCAATACATAGTAAACATGTACCTTTATAAAGTATGGACATGAGATTTTATAGACCATATGCGGATCCCTCATTCCATACTTAGGCTCTTTTTGGATCGCGGGTTCTCGGTCTGACAGGCTGAAAATTGAGCCTCTATTGTTCTGTCTCCTACAAATAGCACCCAGACTTCCGCGATACACAAATTGACAGGCGAACTTGCGAGTTGGTTGGCTCAACATTGCACTTTTATTGTCTCGTACCGATTCCGTATTAATTCCATATTTAGCCACTTTTTTGGATCGGGTGCTCTCGGGCTGAAAATTGGGCCTCTATTATTTCACGCTCTACAAATAGCATCCACAATTCCGCGATATACAAATTGACAAGCGGATCTGCGGGTTGGCTGGCTCAACATTGCACTTTCATTGTTCTGTGCTCTCCAAATAGCACTCAGAGTTCTGCGATATACAGATTGACAGATGGACTTGAGGGCTGGCGGGTTCAAGTTTGCCATTGTTTACGGATGGTAATCCCTATCAACTATCTAACATATCTAAAAACATTATTTCAATACTAAATTATTAATATTAAATATTGATATTACATAATTTAATTAGACGAGAAAGTTTGTACAATTTGGTCGAGAAATGATATAAAAGTTTTTCGACAAACGAGCAATACATAGTAAACATGTATTTTTATAAAGTATAATATGCAGATCCCTCATTCCATACTTAAGCACTTTTTGGATCGCGGGTTCTCAACCTGGCGGGCTAAAAATTGAGCCTCTATTGTTCTGTGTTCTACAAATAGCACCCATACTTCCGCGATATACAAATTGATAGGCGGACTTGCGGACTGCTTGGCTCAACATTGCACTTTTATTCTACGGTGTCCTCCAAACAACACTCAGAGTTCCGCGACATACAAATCGACAAGACTGCACGACTGGTGGGTTCAAGATTGCAATTGTTTAGGGATGGCCATCCTATCTAATTTTATCTAAAAACATTATTTTCAAATACTAAATTATTAATATTAAATATTGATATTGTACAAATGAATTACATTAAATTATTAAATGATGTTAAATCGTTTATTTTTAAAAAAAGTGAAGGAAACAAAAGAAAGTTTTTTTGAAATTCCATCACCGCAAGAATAACAAGGACCAATTTGAATTTTAAGGGCCTCTTGTTCATATGATAGCACAATTACACTCCGCACAGTATATATTCGTTGATTTCAAATTACTCCAGGACATTAATTTTACCAAGTTCATCGAGTAAGCAAAAATCCCAAAACAACGACCAATTTGAATTTTAAGGGCCTCTTGTTGATATGATAGCACAATTTCACTTCGCACACTATATATTCATTGATTTCAAATTATTCCAGGACAATAATTAGACCAAGTTCATCGATCAAGGAAATCTGCTACATTTGCATCACAGCACCATAGAAAATTATTAGGCGGATCTGCGGGCCAACTGGCTAAAAAAATCAGTTATATTGTTTTGTCTCCTCTAAAGAACGGTTGGAGTTCTGCGATATACAAATTGACAGACAAATCACATAACTAAGAACCAACCAAAATTCAAACAGGCCAAAAGCAAGTTCTCAGAAGGTTCCATAGAGCAGAACCCATCGACCTTTGCACCAAACAATTTGATATACAAAGAAAAGGCGTCGCCACATTTGTTTTCTCTTGCATCTGGTATATGTTCCCAGTAGAAAATAACCGGGGCATGGGATATATAGGGTTTGCTGCCATGCTAATCTTATGCGCGTGCAATCCCAACTAGCCAAGTCCAACGAACATTCATCTGGATGTTGAACAAATATTGCAGCGACACATGAGGTA
>JASDQU010711142.1:45037-72623 GCA_032191745.1 Picea mariana
CCCCTTCTTCAGCCGATATGCAAAATTGCATTGTCCTCATTTAAGGTGAATTTGTTATGTATCCAAAGCTCCCGCAGCATGTAGACACAACTTGCCTTTTTCTGTAGATACATTTCATACGAAACTCTGCCAACTTAGGAAACACATTTTGTAACAAAGGCTGCCTAACCGTACAATGCACCGTTGTGTTGTCCACGGTTCAGATAACATCATTGACGCAATGTCCATATATATATGGACATTTTTCACCGCATCGCAGACAATCAATTGTATCATCACTTATCAAAGCGGAGGCAGAAGCATGGGAGTTGCATTTTGTACATACAGGTTCAAAGGGGGTCGAGTACACATTGGATGCAACTAAAACACCTTCAACCTGGGAATGTGAGCATAGGAATTAATACATTGAACAATATAATACACAACTGCACCCCCCNACCTTAAAAAAATAAAAAAATTAAACAGGTCGCAGAAATTTGTTGAAGGTTATTTCTATAAGCAAAGTGAGGATGATTTTGTGGATGTATACGCATAACAATTGTAGAGCTAGCTAGTTTCTTCAGATCCTCTACTATATCTGCTCGCAACTCTATTACAAACGTTGCATGGGTTGTCTGAAACATCATTTTTCTAACATTCCTCTTCTTTGTTATATTTTTGAACAACATAAGTGGAATCTGCCTTTTATGCAATCGTTGTTCCATTGACGAAAACAAATCTGAATACGTATCGAACAATTGTAGCTGCAACATGGAACAGTGCAATATTTGTGTAAGTTATCCGAGATACATGCACCTATGAAAGTAAAGGACAAAATTGAATATGAAAAGTGGTACCATTGCCTTGTCCCTGTCTGACTCTCCATCCTTTATATGGAAAACGTGTTGCGAGCCAAGTTTTCTCGTCAGTGTGACAATTGCCTCAATCATTCTGATAGGGTAAATATCAGTGCTCTATGCAAGCTAACTGATAGTTGAGTCCGGGACAAAACAATATTATGATCAAACAGCGAGAATTTTTTCCACAATGCTTGTTTTGTTGAGCGAAATAATCTGATTGCAATCACCACGGTCATATATTGTTTCAGGCAATACATTAAAATTTGTAATGGATATCCCATTACGCGACAATATCTTTTCTGCATGTTTCTGGACAAGTTGTGGAGGAATAGTCAGTGTCACTATCATCACAGCGTCCTTGTCTATCATGTCAGCACGCATAATGGATCTACTTTTGTTTGCCTTGCCCAAGTAGGTGCTATAGACGACCATTATGTCCCCAACGAACACTTGTCTAGTTTGGCGGCTGTTCAAGCCCTCTATTGACAGATCTTTGGATGTCACAACTTTAGCCCTGGTGACATTTTTTGAATAGGAAAACTAAAGTGAATGGTAGTGTGCAATTTTTATTTTTTTTGTATTCTTCTTTCACTGGCATAAATCTACAAGTACACGCATAGCTTTGATGAACTATGGAGCCAGAGTTTCACAACCACACCTGTCAGTCTGGGGAACAAGCAACACGTTCGACATCTCGCTTGTACTTGTTGATACTTCTTGCGAGTTGCAAACCATGTATTGCAGATGACATCAGCATATCCACCATGTCATAGATGAATATATACACGAGGATATTTGTTTAGTAAACATAGTAAGAGCAGAGCGTATGCATCTTTACCTTTGGCCTTGTCGGTTTGCTGATGTCTGGGATGACTGACTGCTCATGGCCATGTCACTAGTACAACTTTTTATGATGCAATCATGTGTATATGAACATGAGGACTAAACAAGCATATGTATTGTATAATGTCCATCAGAAGGACTAAATAACCGTAAAATTGTATGCATCTGAATTTTTTAACTAGAGAAATGTTTAACACTAAACAGGTCGTGAGCACGGGGCACCATGGCCAATCTGTATATCGCAGACCCCCGAAAGCCAGGGGAGCAATCTTCAACATGCCAGCCTGGCACCAACAATTGAGAAACTGGGTAACTATAGAATAAGGTAGAAGCACGACCACATATGTGAAACCGTTAGTTCGCCAATCGACGCACCAAGGAATTTTCGGAAAGCACACTAAGTAGATGAATTAGAAAACAAAAGGGATAATAGAAAATGGAAAAAGTAGAAATAGGGAGGGCAGAAAGGCCCATTACTGGCAAGTCATCGTTTTCAAGTCTAATATTATATGCCCCCACCCAGTTTGTATATTCAATTTACCAGCACACTTGGTATACCTTTTAGAAGATTGTACCATAGAACCCTTTGTTGTTGCACAGAACAATTCATCTCCCTGTCCAAGCAACCTATTTTTTTCAAGGCAGCAACGTCGAATATGCAATGGACATGAAGGCAATATAGTATGAAGACAAACATCTAAAAGAAAGAGAAACAGGTCTATTTACCCGCCAAAGAGTCCATCGTCCTGTCCAACCATTTTGTTTGTTTAAATGCAGCGAAAAACACAATGGACATGAACTAGATTAGTATGCAGGAAGGCATGTATTGAAGATAACTTATAATGAAGACAGACATGTAAAAGAAAGAGAAAGATGGTTATTTACCCGCGAAAGAGCCCATCGTCATCTCCAAATATCCTATTTGTTTAAATGTAGCAATGCAGTGAGAATACAACGAAAATGAAGCAGGTTAGTATGTAGGAAGGCATGTAACGAAGATAACTTACCATGTAGGAAGGCACGCAACATGTAAGCTAACTTACCATGTTCATTGTAATGTGGGAACGCACAAAATACAATGAACATCAATGGAAGCTGGTATTCACCGGAGAACAAGCAATATGTACATACAGTAAAACAGACTCAACGAACAATCTAGAAGATAGGCAGAAACATGAACCTTTGCGCTTTTCTATCCATGGTTGTAAACGCGTAATTTTTTTTTCCTTGCCCAAAATATATTACAAGGCACAAAATATCACGCAATTGCATGGCCGTAGCTAAACGAATTATGGTTTTTCATGGCAATTTATTCAGATATGCTTCCACCAATGGAAATACATGTTCTTTATCCTCTACACAGACTATTGTGCCCACGATACAAATTTTTTATTTTCTGTGGCAAACTACCCAGATATGCTTCTAGACATCCAAATATAAACTTGCAGAATCTTTGTTCCACATATCATATCTCAAGCACAACACAAATTGTATTGTGCACACACCATTCTATGTAGAGGAGAAAGAACATGTAATGTCATATCGGCACATCTGACCATACATGGTTTATAAATGTAGCCTGCATATGATTTATTCCAACAAAAAAACAATAGATATTGCAATTTCACATGTAATCCTCGAACAATTTTGCATGCAACTATTTTCTTTCATGGCAGCATTGAAGCACCAACAAAATCTCATAACAGATATCGGACTCGAAAAACAGGGAAAATAACACAACTACATGTTGACTCGTGGGTGTAGGAGTTGAACACCATAAAGCGCCCCCAAAAAACAATAATAATCCAACAAAAAAAAGCTCCAACCACCGCTACTGGATCCTAACCCTGCAAGGCCAAATCAAACAAAAGAAAACATCAAGCACCAAACCAGCGAGAAAGCACGAACAAGACAAACTGCACCCCCAGGGCTCCAAAGCGCAACCCCGAGCCAAACAAATAGAACCAACAACCCACGAACCAACAAACCAGCAAGAACCACCGAGCCAGTAAACAACATATGTATCTCCAACGATTAGGAAACTGCAGCCCAAGCACAAAAGGAACCAGAAACATACGAGGAGCATGCCACTACAAATAAGCAAACATTCTTACTTGCAAACTGCAAACACTGAACAACAAACAAGGAATACAAAATGACACTGTGGCATCAAAACTTACTCTGAAACGATGAAATGCAGAAGCACAGGTCGAATCATGAACGAAACAATAACAACAACCAACAACCGACAAACCAACGAAGAAGAAGCACTCACCGAACCAGAAAAGAATGTATGTAGCTTCAACTAGTACGAAATTGCATTGCAAAGGCAGAAGAAGGATGAAACATACAATGGTTATTGAACTAGCGGTGGACAAACAAGACTCTGCAAATTCATTGTAATTGTATAGAAAATTTTGACGAAAAATGTACTCCGAGAACCGTATTTACATATACATTTAAGGTTGTCTAAGGACCTCGCGGTATGCAAACATTTAAGCTGTTAGGGTTGTTGGAGGACGTCGCGTCATGTAAACATTTAAGTTGTCAGGCCTATTGAGGCATCTCGGAATAAGTGTCAATACATTTCAACAAAAATACATCAGGCAAAGACGTTATAAACTTTGGAATTCTCAATCATTATACAGCTTGGATATTAAAACATTTCAATATGCTCAGTACATATCAAAACTTACAAATATATTCAGCTAGCAGAAAATGCTAATACAAACATTCGAACCAATGCTAGCATTAATCCACCTTCAAGCAATATAAAGGAAAAATATATGATTAAAAAAGATTGTATACAAGAAAAAGTTTGGATATGTTGCCATATAAAACATTGGGAATAGCGAAGCCAACAATAAGACCTCCAATCTCTTATCCAATCATATCAATACATATATGGTACTTTTTATTATATAAAAATATATGCTTTTAATTCCATAGCTACAACAATAGGTATTGTCCAAATATTTCAGGTCAAAGGACAAACTAATATGTAGTAAACGAATTATCGATCGTTATAGTCCCTCTATGCCTACGGCAGGGACTAATAAAGGTGAATATGAACTAGGTTGATTTATTTTATCATTGTAATATAATATTTTTAATGTTAATATAATATATATTATGAATTTTAATTTCCTTATTTTAGTGTATTAATATTATGTTATAATTTGTCTAAAGGGATTGGATCTAGTGGTGGAAAGCGATGAGTTTTTCACCATTGAGCAAGGTTCAATTCCCGTGAGGACCTTGCTTGGATCCATGGGGCACCTTGAGGTAGGGGTCGAACGTGTGGTTGCACTTAGAGATACTATATTAAATGGTATCGTGACCCGTGCACACATAAGTGGATCAATTAATGGAGTATTCTTGGAATCTAGGAGTCACTACCAATAACAAAGCATAAGCATGTGCTATCTATATATGGGCATACAATTGGCAAATAAGAGAAAAATCAATTCGCTTAATATAGTCGGCGATTCTAAAAGCACAATTTGTTATTTTATGAAGGCCTCCTCACCAAAAGAAACAAGTCTAGAAAATCTTCTAGACTGCATTAGAAAAACTTTGCAAGGACTTTAGGCACACTTTTTTCACATCCTCCGTCACAATAACACGGTTGTGGATTCCTTAGCAAACAAAGCCATCGGGCTAGCTCCTGGTCATATGGGGGTGAATGGAGCAGTGTTGGTGGTTCCCCCTCTGTAAAATTTGAAATGTCCAAGTGTTACAAATGGCTCAGGCATGTGCTACGATCTCCCCGACGCATGGAAGGGACATGCACAGTACTTAATTTGATCAACTCACTCAAAATTTTGGGAACTGTTATTCAAAATATTGAACGTTATCAGTTAGCGCGTGGAGGGATCATTCACAGGATGAAGTATGTACGGGGGAAGCCTGGGAATGCACTTGTTCTGATGGATCTGGAGCAGGGGAGAAGTATGATCATCATAGTTGAAGGTGGCGAGGATGGCAAAGTACGTTTCTACAGCCAAATTAAGGAGGATATCATCAGCAGCACTTGGGAGATGCATGGCCAGCTTGTGAAGGATATCTCAGGCATGGATAATCAGGTACATCGCATTGCGGGAATTATAAATGTAACTGGGAATAAGGTTTTTCATGACATTCCTAAAATTTGGATCTAGAGTCTGTTTTGGAAGCGTCTAGGTCGCTTGTCTCTTGGTCAGTCTAGGCTAGCTAAGAAATCCAAGGAGTTTTCAACAAATTTGGATTATGTAAACGATGGCTTTAACTTGGTCTATGCCCCTGAAGAAGTAAAGTCAAGCTCTGGAAGAAACTTTGCAGGATCTTTAGAGTGGTTGATCAAGATATTGAAGCACTCAATTCTCAGTACTCAAGTTCGTCCTCCGCGAATTCTCCTGGATAAAGAAGCTAGTATGGATAACAAGGAATGGACATACAACGTGAATGAGGAATTGGAAGCTAGCAATTAGGAAAGGCAAAGATTGACTCTGAGAGTTAATTCCCTTAGTTCTATAACAACATTTACTCTTGATGCTCTCAGTCAACATCGTATTCTCATCAGTCAACTTCAGGATGAAGTAGATTTCTTGCGTCACCAGCTAGTTTCTCTTCAAGAACAGATAGCATAGAGGAATGAGGAACCTACTAATTCAAACTCGGTTGCAGGGCCAGCAAGAGGAGAGGCAGTTGAAGTGGGAATTCTACCAAACTTGAACGCGCCAGTGGAAGTTGAGGAGGAACAAGAACAATAAGACAATGCTCCTGGTCCAACAAAAAAGTAAATCATAACTAGTGTATGTTTTAATTCTCAGTATGTAATAGGTATTTTTGTCGAATCTATGTAGCTAAAATCAACAGTAATAATAAGAATTGGACAAAGAATAGATGGAAGAAAAAAAACAGGTTGAAAGAAACTTTGTTAGAGCTGGAATTATATAATTTTGAATACTTTTTATGTTTCGTGTGGTTCCAACCACACCTTTTTTTCATATTAATATAAATCCACGAGTTCTTATGAAAAATAAATATTGTATTATAATTTATTTAAGTGTATTGATATTATGTTATTATTTATCTTAATGTATTAACTTTATATAATAATTATATATATAAATATTGATTATATGAAATTGAGTATCTACTTTATTAATAAGAAGTAGCATTTGGTTTCATGATATTATTAAAAAACATATGATTTTACTAAAACCTTAGTTATTGGTTTTATCCACACCTTTACCAAAAGGGTAAGTCCACCCCCATTATAAACATGAGTCAACACCATATCCTTGTGTCTATTTACAAGTGAGATATGGTCATATTGATACCCTAAAGGCATAGAAAATTTAATTAAAAAATATTTAATTTTTTTATTAATTAATTTAATTAAAATTTATTTAATTTTTTTATTAATCTTTTGAAATAATTTTAAAGGTTATTAATTTAAACATATTTACATAAAAAAATACATAAAATTTGATAAATTTATTAAAAATATTAAAAATAATTAATTTACTAAATTTATTAAAAAAAATGTTTAATTATAAAATGTATTTTACTTTTCCAATTAAAAAAAAAAAATACACTTAATATCTCAAAATAATAATAAAATTTAAACCTAAAAACTTAATTCTAAATTCAACACATTACTATTTTATAAAAAAAAAAATTATAAAATTTATATATATATATATATATATATATCAAGTTCTCTCGAGGAGGAAGGAAAAATAATTCCATGAAATTAAAAATTTGGAATCTAAACATAAGTGCTTAAAATTATGTAATAGCATTTTCTTTTACTTTAATATTAATAGTAAACACTGAAATCATTGATGACCTTCCCTCGTAAACACATTAATATTATAAATATATTATATTCAAATTATTCAAATTTATATTAACTTTCATGTATTTAATATAATATAGTTCATAATATTTTTATCCTTTAATCCTTTAATTATATTATCTTGAAAGGTTAGATTAGTAAGATAAGTATAAGAGGAGGGAATGATAGATATAAATTTTTAATCATGTCACTATTAAATAATTTTATATTTTCATTTTTATTTTTAAACATGTTATATATTTGTTTTAAGATGGTATTGATCTGTAAACAAGGGATTTATATCCAATTTGTTTCACTAACATGGATATTATGTGGAAGTTTGTTTTTCCAAAAGAGAAATTTGCTCAAAATTATATTAGATATAATTTTCTTTACATACTATCATTTATGAGTTACAATCAACCCCCGAAGGACAAATGGCTATATCAGCTCACATGAGAGGAAATAACAAAAATAAAAAAATTTGCAAGTTTCTACAAAAGACAAGATAGACTATAATCTGCCTGAATTACTTAAGCAAAGTGTTATCTGAGAGTCAACAAAAAAGAATCCAAAATTCTGAAAAGGTCTATAATCAGATGAGGAAATATGCTAGGCTATCAGTATATATTCAGATACTGTGTCTGCCTTGTTTCACCCGGATCCCACTGATAGAATGATATCCACCCTTCCTGTGCCTGGAGAGCTTCCTTGGATAGTTTGTCCACTTCCTTATTAAACTCCCTGTATATATGAAAGAAACTTAAGCTCTTGAAGTATTTGTACAGTTCTTTTATGCGCTTCTTCCATCCCTCGAGGTAGCAAATGTCCAGCTTTGCCTTGCCCTTCAGCCAATCTATGATCACTTTAGAGTCTCCTAAGGCTTGAAGCCTTCGAATATTTAGATGGATAACTAAAGTTAGAGTAGCCCAAATGCCCATTAGTTCAACCTTTGTATTTGAACCTGTACCAACATTTAGATACCATCTATAAACCAGATTTTCTCTTATTTTGATAACACCTCCTACTCCACAGGTTAATTTGTCGCTGCTTGCTGCCCCGTCAAAGAAAGCAATGACTGATCCTTCCTCCTGGTGAAAGAAGCATTATTTTATAAAGGATTTTGTATTAGATGATTCGTTTGAATGGTAAAGTCCCATTATTTTAAAGTTTGTTTATGATCTCTCTTTCTCTCTTTCTCTCTCTCTTATATAGAGAGATCTATCTTTAGAAAGGCTAGTATGTCTCTGTTTTTTATAAAAGTTTGAGCGCAACCTAAATCTATGTCTTTCAAATGGATTCTAGGCCTTTGTTCACCATGTAACCTGCACATAACAAATAGCTAACAATGTCAATCAATAAACCCATCGTTGCTTAGTTAGACATTCAATTGATTGAAAACACCCAAAGGATTCTTTCAGATCCAAATCACTACCCTATTTGTGGATAGGTGGGACCAGTTCTAGCCACCAATGCCACTACACTACCTCTACAAGTCGCGGGGGTGCCTTCCTAGTATCACCCTATTTCTCAGCTCACCCTGGACTCTATTCATTTTTGAAGTAAGGAAAAATGATGGTGACAATGCCTAACTTATGGGGTCTTCAACCCACCTGCTACTTGCTACATCCATTGAGTTATGTGTCTTCTTCAAGTTTCAACCACACAAGCGCTCTCACTCTTTCTATCATTGATTGTGCATGAATGGATGCTCCTTGTCTTTTGCTCACTTGAGATTCTCTTTTTATCAAATAAAAGAAGGGCTATGGTTATTGCTCAATTATCAGCCTGAGCACCTCTCCTTCAAAGATTGTGAATGTGCTAGTGGGCAATCTAGCACTGTGTGAAACCAATTTAAACCATTCATTGTTGCATAAGAGCTCTTGCCTGCAACTATGAAAATCTTCCTTTAAGCTTGCAACCTATATTGTTTCACATGAGAAGGATCATCAATCCAATTTGTAGATAACTGGCAAATTCACTCTTACTATGAACTCCAACCAACAAGGCTATCTTCTCTTCTAGAATTTGCAATATTTTGGGATATCTTCTAACATCTTATATTTGTGGAATATCTACATCAGACTAACTCTCTTTTGTAGACCATTGCGAGATCTTCTTCTCTAGTAGTTAAGAGGCCATATGCACTTTCTTTTATGAAATCATGTATAGGCATGGTAATTTGCTAGGATACCATCGGTCTCTCTAGCTTGGTTGTGGTTGTTCTCTCTTACCACTTTAACTTTTATAGCATGAACTCAAAATGCTAGACCAACCCCGAATCTAATACCTCTACTACCCGTAGATTCCTCCAATGGGGAATATATTTCAACAATGCGTAATTGCAACATCAACATTCATCCAAAACATGCAAAATGGTTACTTTAAGAGTGCCAATCAATCCGAACAAGTGGAAAAATTGATCTCATCATGATAGTCGATTTCTTTATGGGAAATTCCAATCTCTTTGGTGGATGGATGAATTCTCATGTAGTTACTTCACTAGCATAAATGAAGACACTTATATCCTGAATGCCCGACAAGCATACGACGTTCTACAATCGTGTGTGGTCGATATGGTTGTGTATGGCCTCACCTCTCCAAAACAATGGTCGCATGCCCCGTGGAAAGAATCAAATGCCCAAGTAAGCTAAGAAATTAATTAGACAGGTGAGGGATCAATCAGGTGGACGCTGAATAGACCAGGGAGGAACCCAAGACAATGTGAAGTCACCCAAAGAAACAAAAACGACCTAAGATAATGTTAAATTGACTAGGCCAGTGGGAAATCAATCGAAGAGAGTGAAATTACAGACTGTGGGGGATATTTGAACCTATAGGAAAGAGAAATTCACCCAACAACTAGAATTGAACCAAATTAGAAACTCCTATAGAAGTGCAACGAGTCTAAGATGAAAACCATCTTTCTTTGGGCCTGGAAATGCATCCTACATTAGTAGTAACAAAGTTTTTATACTCTCTATTAGACAAAGCAAACCAATAATGCAATAAATCCACAAGTTTGAGTATATATCCCTCTCATTTACACTCCTACTACTCACTACCAGCCATTAAAATCAGAACTAAAATAGGAATACAGAGAGCACAATCACATGGAAATATTGGAGCAATTCAAGACACAATGGACACCATATTTACCTTGGAAACTCAAATGCAAAAACTAGTTTCAAATGGATGCTTAATCTATTTTGGCAATCTGTGACTACAATGCTTTCATGGCTCTCTATCCATCATCTCCTTTTTTGGCCCAAAAGACCCTTTGAGGGTGAAAGTAAAGGAAGAAATAAAGAAATCTAGGACAATGGGAAGGCCAACAGACATGACCTTTCACTTCCCATTCCCCAATCTCTTCTCCTCTTCTATTCTATCATTTTAATTTTTAATTAATCTATTTATTTTCTTCTCATTTCGTCTTATACCACTTTTATAATTGTATTATTTTTTTTAGTTTGTCTAAACTTCATAAATTGTCAAATTAGCTTGTAGGCACCGAATCTTACAATCGTTCAAGAGTTCCGATCTATTTTGGGTTACACCTCCCTATTGAGAGGATTTATGGTCTCCAAAAGCTCAAAGGAAACCAAAATGGATCAATGTACCTTCTATTTGCTTCTTTGGAACATGGCTCTGACTTTGGCTCCTGGTTACAGCTCTGACTCTGGCTCTAGCTCGTGGCTCTGGCTGTTGGCTTTGGTTCTAGCTATGAATCTAGCTCTAGTTGTTGGCTCATTTGTTCCTACAATCCAGAAGTTTTCTCACTGACTCACAGCTCCAAGTAATGTCCAAATTTGAACTCTGCAATCAACATTCATCCCCATCTCTTTTAGACTAGGAGATAATCAGTCTTCATAATTAATGAAGTCAAGTTGAATGATGGTCTTATTGTTCAGTGTAACCCCTAAAAATTACTCCATCGTGTAAAAATTCCATAGAGGAAGTGTGGCTCATGTTCTTCTGCTAGGATCAATTGCTTCCTAACATGCAAACAATTCTCTAGTGCTTGCACATGCTTATAATCATCATGTACATTTCCATTTGGATGATAACCCTAGTGTGTAATCACTATTCACCATGCAACAATTTGTTTGCTATGATAGTTGTCATGAAGTTTTCAAGAAACCGACTCCAAGGTCATCGACCTTTGTGCATCAGTCTCAGGCACATCTCTAAGAAGGGTTTCTTCTGAAAGATTGTAGGTAGAAATTGGAATGGGGCGACCTTGGTTGTTGGCATCAACTTGTTGTCATATTTGATGATGATACAAACTTCATATGTTGTTATCGCCCCTTGGACAACTTCTTCTCCTTGATTTGGAGTTGCAATGAGTTCTTTACCTCTATTAGGCTTCACTTTCCACAATCTTCTCTTGGTTGTGCGGTTTATGGGGTGAATAGTTGGATAAATTTGCCAACACACTTCACTTCCCAATGTCCACTCAACTTGTAGAGGTGGAAAAAGTTCTTTATTCTACTACATGGACTGCTTGACATACTCCTCCTCTTCATGTACCTCTGAGTTCGTTATTGGATCGGGGAAGTCTTCTTTCCATTCATCATTTGAAAGCAATCTAGCTTATGGAACATGGCTTGCTTCCCCCATAAATATGCCTCATGATGGCCTTTCTTCCCATAGAAAGAGCATGCTTCTAAGTTTCAACAACTCATCACGTTGTGGCCTATCTTCTTGCAGCAGTGACAAATAAGGGATATACTTTTTTATGCATACCCTTTGGTCTTCTTCTCCTTCTTGCCCTGACTAACTGGCTTGTCACTTTGTTATACACCATTTTGTCACCCTTTGCTAATTGTCATAAAGTGTCGCACTTCACTTTGCTAAGTGTCGCACTTCACTACGCTCGGTGACGTTAGTGTCACAAATGCCATGGTCCATTATGCTAAGTGTCGTACCTTATTTGTTGCACTTTTCCTAAGTGTCTCCACCTCAACACCATGCAAGAATGATCCATTACATCCCCTTGAGCATTAGGAAGAAGAATACACATTTAAAACCCTACAAATCTGACCTTTTCCACTCAATCCTGGCTCTATTTATAATGCTAGGGGGGATCCATACTCCTATTATAATGCTAGGAGGCATCTTGGACGCCCTATACATGTCTCTAAGGGAGCGTCCATGCAGATTTGGTCAAAAACCATGAATCTAGGGGGAATATTCGAGGAAGTTCTAGATGGTTCTAGGTTTGTTTTCTTGTTTGCATCAAGATATGATTCGATCCTTCTTCCATCCTATCTTGTAGCAACCATAACCATGAAGATAACTCAAATCCTAACCTAATCTACCTTATCCTCAACTACACTTCTAGTTTATCCTAGTGCTTAGCATTTTTTGCATCTATATAACCATGCCATTTCAAAGTGAGAGGGGATGGAAAACAAAGGAATACATCAAACCTATGATCTTGTGAAAGACAGCAAAAAAAATGTGAAAATTTTGAGTTGGATTCATGTTCAAGGGCCGAAGAAGGAAGCTTGGAGGATTACAACATCATCAGGTTGTAAACTTCTTGCTTTTCATTCAATATAAGAACTTGACCTATTTCTCTTATATTGTCTTATTCATTTCTTGTTTATCTGATCACTTTATGTAATTTATCGATAGGTAGGGTTAATATTACCTAATTATAGATAGTAGGAGGAGGAGGTTTCACTATTCTCACAGGTTTGACTCCATGAGGGAGTTGCTTGGATTGGAGCTCAACCATTGGAGCAAGGAGGAAAAACGTCAGAAATCAAGTGCACATACCTTCTCTCCTTCTCTCTCAACCCTCCTACAAGAAAATAAAATAATTAATTAGGACGATGTTAGCCTCCATTTGTTAGAGGTTGTTTCACTTGTAGTAAACCCAAGTGAGGGGAACTCAACCTATTCGTAGGGGGAGAATTCTCACCACAGTAAATTGGTGACTCTGTTGGGGAGAACCATCTAGTTCTTCTTAGGTTTCTAGCACTTTTAATCCTTTGAATTTGTCTACACTTTACTTCTTTTGCTTTGGCACCCTTCTTCTCATCAAATCTTTGACTTTTTTTCTGAGAAATTTTGTCAAATTTGAGCCTTCAAGACTCATGCAGAGCGTCCATTACCCCTTGGACGCCCCATGTATAACTGCCACAGAGCGTCGTGGATGCTTGTTTCTAGGACATTTAGGAGCATCCATCACCCCTTGGACACCCTGTTTTCCATTCTGGAGGAGCTTCCTCCTGTAGCAGATGAGTTTTTGAGCCATGTTTTATGTTTTTCTTAGATTTTTCTTAGCTTCTCTATGACTGTTTGAGGTTCTTTTTTGTGTCTCTATTATCAGCTCCATGTGGTTGGATGAGTTTGATCATCTCTTTTATTAAGAGATTTTGGTTGCTTTCTTTCTCGTCCTCTTTTCAACTTGCTTGTGAGTTTGAACTTGCCTAGTCTTTTAGCCCAGAGGCTCCTACTTTGTCTCTGACTTTGCTTGTTTGAGAACTTGACATGATCACTCATTTTCATTTCCTTTTTTTCAGTTTGCAAATGTTGATTGGTTGTGATCCTTTTTATCTTCATTGAAGCGTCTTGCTTTTCTAGATGATTAGGACTCTCTCGTCTACCACAACCATGTTTTTGTTGCTAGTGTTCTGAGGATTTTTCGTGAGTGTTTGTCTGCATTATCCTTTGTATCTTTGAGTCCTTGATTGATAAGGTCATCTCACACTTGTTGTCTTTCAGTTCTCATCTTTTTTAGTGCACTTTGTTTGATTACCTTTTTTTCCTCGTATTTCTTTGTGTTGAACATACATCCCTTTCATTTCTCTTGAAAGTTAAGAAGTGAAAAGTCTGCATATCTCCTTGCATACATTATCAGACAAAGAAGTTCTTTTCATTCCTGAGGAATTTGTTTTGGTACACATTTGGAAGAAGAGCTAGTTTTGCATGTGCATTTATGTTTTCAGAAACATTTGCCTGATTGTTTGGTATCATATTGATCCTTGAAATTGAAAGTTGCATAGTTTTGAGTTCTTGCTTGTGATAAGAAGAATAGAACTATTATCCTTCCAATACATAGAATTCATCGAAAAGAATGGACTGCATCTCATTCTTTTGCATTCTACTGTATTCTAGTCTCTTACACATCATCAATTTCATCTTTGTGAACCCTTTGAGTAAAAAACCATTAGAATTAACCACGTGCTAATAAAATCAACTATAACATTTTTTGGTTTTAGCACACCAACAACAACACAGGATTAGGGTCTTTGGACTACGGAAAGTCAGTAAATCGTCCAAGACTACTAAACAGACTGTAGAACACCAACGAGTGAACAAATCCAACTTTTGTATAAGCATAGTTGGGAACCCCCTCTCACACATGGGCTAAACACAAGGTCACGTGCAGAAGAGCATCAAAGATTACCCCTCCAAAGCTTGACCAAACGTAGTGGAATGAGCGTATATTGAGGGGTTTTCTTGAGAAACCATTGGTTTCATTTGGTCTCGATGCTTCGTGAATCCTGAATTCGTTCGGGGTCCTTTGGAGTCTTACCAGTCCACTTGTCTTCATTTCTCTTGAAGAACTTCAGACTTTGATATCTTGCCCATACGTTCGGTCCCTATTGTCCATTGTACCCTCTCGGAGGCTGACTGTGAGTTGGTAACCTTAGTGGCCTTTCCTAGGTATATACATATGTGACTATGGGGGAATTCGTACGGTACCTAGGGTAGACCGTCGTATCACACTCTCAATACCCCTGGAGGGTGATCCTATGAAATCGAGGGTTGCTTGTACTGAGAAGGGATGTTACGTAGAGGTCGAGGTAACTGCTTCTCATTTCTTCACTGACTTCTTGACATCCCATCTTCAGAAGATCTTTGAGCCTATTGTTGCTTGGTTCATTTCTTTTCTTTTTCCTAGGGGTGTGCTTCTTTGACTTTCGTAGTCGGCCTTAGGATCAGAGATTTTACGATATACAAGATATTGAACCTGACGTTCTGAATCCTCAACCCAATGTTTCTTATGAAGGAATGATCGAGGATCCAACTTCTGAAACCAGGAGCGTAGCTCCTGGAAGTGACCATCACGTAGAAGAATCGATCACAACCTTCGTAGAAAGCATTGCATCTTACACAAATCCTCTTTTTACTGATCCTCTTAGCCCACCACTCATTGATCCGCCGTCCACGAGATACATCAATGCTTTTTATTCTTATAGATTACCACCCGATTCCACCATTACATCATCTTTTGGCGTGAATCGGTCATCTTTTGGTTTTCCTGAACGACTTGGGACTTTATATTTTCCCACAAATTATGTAGTTAATACTGATGGTGCTTCTTCTCTACCAGAAACATCAGTGACCCAGGTAATCCCTACTCAATCACTTGCGCATACATCTTCCTTTACACATGGGTCGAGTAATATCCCTGCTTCACTATTTTCGCACATGCACACACCAAGTGCTTTACTTGGTCATCCCATCGGTCATATAGCCAAGGGTCAAGTCATTCATAAAACCATGGTTCCACAAGCTACTCAGCCTCCAACTTGACCATCATAGATTAGTGCACCCTACATATGAGGTCAATCTTCAATGTGAGGCCAACCTTTAGTTGGGGGGCAACCTTCAGTTGCAAGGCAACCTTTTACTAGGGGACAACCTACACGGTCGCAATATCAACCTGCCTATGGTCATTCCGCTCCTACTAGTCCTTCTATCCATAATACCACTGACCTATATTCCTGGACATCCATTTCCAGGAACTGCTAACCCTTTGTGGGGTCAACCCAACCCGACGGACATTCTTCCGCAAGAAAAATTTTCGTTTCAATCTGTAAACTCCATGATTCCAATGCAACAATCCCTTAAAACTCAATACATGGGGGGACCATCAGGTCAATCTCAACACGTTGGAGGTCCATCTGTTATGTCCCAACACATGGGTGGACAACTAGGACAATTGCCTTATATAGGCGGATAATCAGGACAACCCCCTTTCATAGGTGGACAACCCGAGCAACCACCATATATGGGAGGACCATCTAGCTTTTCCATCTCGTCGCAACTTGGATACAGTCCTACTAGTGTTCCCATGCCATAAGATTACCACCAGTATCCATAGGCCAACCGATAACTTCTATTCTTGGCTACATTAGATCTGCCAAATCTGTCGCGTTTGACCAAAGATCCCATCCAGCATGCTCCATCATGGCCCGTCGTCCCTATCAAATTACCATCTGACATCCCGAAATTCGACAAAAAACCTAGGGAAAATATTAACAATCATGTTATGACTTTCGGTTTATGATGTTCTTCCAACTCTTTGATGGAGGACTCCATCCGTCTTAGACTTTTTCATAGAACACTTACAGGTGCCGCAACGAAATGGTATATTGAGTTGCTGCGTAACTCCTTTGTCGACTTTAATTCTCTTGCCATGGTTTTTCTTACGCATTTTCAGTTGCCTATATGGTATGAGATTGGCACAGATATTTTGGCCTCACTCCGACAATCCTCCTCCACCCACATATCTGATCATATTCATGAGTGGAGACGACAGAGACGTTTGATTAAAGCTCTCATTTCGGACCAACTCCTCGTGGATTGGTTTACAAAGTCGTTCTTATCTCCCATCACATGTGATGTTGCTATGGGAAATGTTGTTACTGAGGAGCAGGCTATTAGTCATGCGCAGTATTTGGACTTGGTCTATTCCTAGTCTGACACAATTTATGATCTGATCCCTAATGCTCCTCCTCCATCGAACGATCCAACAAAACATGCTCCAGAACCAAGTTATGTTTCAGATGCCAAGACTACTTCTGCTCTTGCTCAAACCTCTGAGGCGAATGCAGTCCACAACTTTTCATCTCAGCAACCAAGAGGTAAGAAGTAAAACAAGGGTAAATCCAATAAATACTCCAACGAGCAAGATAATCCAAAGACTATAGATACTCAACCAAATAGGAATCCTAAGTTTCCTTATATAATTTGTGACGAAGACCACTACACAAAAGACTGCCCTCATCATCAGGTTGTCGCTAAATTTCTAAAGGGTACCTCCCAACCGGATCAGCAACAAAATATGGTTGTGCAAAATCCCGCCCCTCCGCAAGGGGGAAACGCAGGTCATTCCCACCATGGGGATGCTTCCACGAGTGCCTCTGAGGTGTACATGTTGAAGGCGGTTAATGTGACAACTCAAGCAAACAATTATGACACTCCTTCGGGTGATTGGACTAAGGGAAAGGTTGTCAATCATCCCTCCACGTCTACTCCTCCTCCATCTTCCAATCCTCTTCAGATTGAGAAGCCAACCTATGACGTAGTGTTGCGCCCACCCAAGAGTGTAATTCGAAAAGCGAAATTTAATCAAAATGCTTGCGCTGCCCAAAACTACAACATCGTTGAAGATTTAGCGCAAGCGCCTTGTGCTATGCCATCTGTCAAAATCCTATAGAACTGTCCAAGTCAACGTAGAACCTTGTTGTCGTCCATTAGAGCTATGGATCGAGAGGCGTTGAATCTGATCATGTTTAATATGGATTACTTTAAGGAGAGGCTCTCCCACCACTTAACATTCCAAATTCAAGTTCTGGTTGGTGGAAATAATTTCCATCGTATTGTCTTGGATGAGGGAGCCTCCATCTGTGTTATGTATTTGCCTTGTTGGATAGCCCTAGGTTCTTATAAACTCACCTCATCTCTGACCACCTTGAAAGTGTTTGATGGACTTGGTTTCCAACCTCACGGACTCTTGCAATCGCTCGTTGTGACATTGAAGGGTAAAAATGTTTCAGTCGATATCGAAGTGGTTGGCGCACCCCTGGATTACAATTTGTTACTTGGTCATAGTTGGTTCTATGCAATGACTATCGTCACATCTACAGTGTTTCGTGTCTTATGATTTCCCCATCAAAGAAAAGTTATCACTATCGACTAATTGGAATATATAACTCCAGATCTCCACAATGTTGTGATGAATGATGTCCCTTTTCTCGGACAGTCTAGTCTTGAGAGTGCATGGGTAGGGCTCCTTAACGATTCCTCACTCATGGGGGGTTTGCTTTTACGTACTTCTGCCATCCCGCAGGTTACCACATTAAATATGATTTCAACTCGGGTGCAACAATCCATGGGATCATCTGATCCTTTTGTGCTACCTGGTCTTGATGAGCATAGTTCATTGTCTCTATTCATACCAAGTCTCACTTTGGACTGCGTATTTGAACCTTATTTTCTTCCACCCAGTGAAAATGTTCCCATTAGTAACCAGCCGCCTAAATGGGGAAAGCAGAAAAGTTGTTGGAGGAAACGACGCTAGGCGGGCAGGTCTCCAACCTCTAGGCATCATGCTAGAGCACAACCACTAGCTTATGTCATGCAAGCTGGTGGCAAAACATCTCCATAGAAACACACTACTAGGAGTGATCCTCATTTGAGGGTCGTTCCCATCGTAACGTAGTAGTCTTTCCTAGAACGAGCTTAGTCTTCGTTCTTTCTCGTGCTCGTTAATACATGAGAATAGGTTCTCGAGCTCAATATTTGTTCTTTCTCATGCTCGTTAATACATGAGAATATGTTACCAAGTATACTTTTATCTCTTTTTTGGACTCGTAAAAGCTATACGAAAAGGGAACTCTTTGTAGTCTCTTTTAAGCTCTTTTCAAACTCCCTAAACATGAAAAGATTGTCGAATGAGCTTGTTTCCTTTCACACTCATTAAAAGGTTAGAAAGGGTGTCTTTCAAGTGATAGCTTACCCCTTTTTCGGCCTTGTTAGAATAATTACGAAAAATGAATATTCTAATCAAGCGTGATTAGAAGAGTTCTCCTATGCATCGTTTTATACTTTTTCGGACCCTGGGGGCTAACTTTACGAAAAAAGTCTATTATGGAGTCTTCTTTATTGAATATTTTCAAACTCTCGAAATATGAAAAGACCATCGAGTTTTCTTTCCTTGGACTCATAAAATCTACGCCAGGAAGGATCCGTCTAGGACCAAACCCTTCCTTCTTCAGGTTCGTTAAACATGTGAAGATGGGACTAATTGAAGATGAGTTAACCGAGCATTTGTTATCCTCCTCGAGCTCGCTAAAAAACAAAGAGGTACTTGCCTATCTGGGTGGGGTAATTTTTTTGAAAAGTGGCTCAAGTTTTTCATTTATGGCAACTTAATGTCGCCCTTGGACATGGCACTTGCTTGAATCCCTTGTGTCGTCATACTCTTTTGACTCCTTCAGAAGAGAACCCTTGGTTGTCATCTCATTCCATGCATCGTCGTACTCTTTCGACTCCTTCAAATAGATGTATTGGTTATCGTCACGCCATCATACTTCGTCTTCATGCTTTGTTGAGTCAATGCTGCTAAGTCATTCATTGTCCTCCCATATGTTCAAGGGAAGTCAACCTCTGCATTTTCACCCCTCTGTCCATTCACTGTCATTTGTTCCATCATTATTCATCACTATCCTCATTTGTTTCATGTTGATGATGGGGGATACATCATGGCCCTCCTTTGACGAGGCTATTTCCGTCGACATCAACACATTATTCGAGAATTAGAATTAGAAGCCAATCAGTACCTTGGAGCCTACATGCCTCAATGACAGGTTTCCTCGCTTTCGACAGTGGGTTTTACATCATTGACCCCTGATCGATCAATTTTGTGAGTGTTCGACTTCATATCATCTATTCACATTCGATGGAATGTACTTAGATTACCTTGTGAGTCATTATCATCATTGGTGATTTCCCTCTCACTTGTTAATGGTATACATCATTGACCAATAATTAAGTGGTTTATACCATGTTCGACGCCAAGACCTATATTCACATGGCTAGATTCGTACTATTCAGGATCGACATTGAAGACCCTGGGGGGATTGTTCAGTAAACACTCATTTTTGTTATCTGCCTTCCTCAGGCTGTGATGGCAATTATGAAATTATGATATACATTGTGACATAGATCCACGTTGTATTGGTCTATGGCTATGTTATGTCATGTTGTAGTTCCATTGTGTACAATCTCGTGGCTACATTTTGATCGAGTCATGGAGATATGGATCCACATTGTATGTTTGGTGGTCATATCCTTAGTCGGTGCTTTCATGGATCCACAGTGTATTGGTCGGTGACCATGCTTTGAGTTAGATGATTCTGAGTATGGGTATGCCAACCTCGAGGATGATATATGTATATTGATGGATGTTTTCTTGCTTTTTCGATAGGTCTTCTAACTTCAGTCCCTTGATTCCACATTATTACAAAGTGTTTCAGACATCGTTTTTCTCCACTTATCTCACACTTTGGGGGGCATCTATTATACACCATTTTGTCACCCTTTGCTAAGTGTCGTAAAGTGTCACACTTCACTCTGTTTTGTCAGGTCAATGTCACAAATGACATGGTCCATTATGCTAAGTGTCGTACCTCATTTGTTTCATTTTTCCTAAGTGTCTCCACCTCAACACCATTCAAGAATGATCCATTACATTCCCTTGAGCATCGGGAAGAAGAATACACCTTTAAAACCCTGCAAATCTAACCTTTTCTACTCAATCCTAGCTTTGTTTGACCATGGATGCCCCCTTACCATGCTAGGGGGGCGTCCTAGACGCCCTATACAACTCTTTGGGGGAGCGTCCAAGCGGATTTGGTCAAAAGCCATGAATCTAAGGGGAATCTTCGAGGAAGTTCTAGATGGTTCCAGGTTTGTTTTCTTGTTTTCATCAAGATATGATTCAATCCTTCTTCCATCCTGTCTTGGAGCAAGCATAACCATGAAGATAACTCAAATCCTAACCTAATCCACCTTATCCTCAACTACACTCTTGGATTATCCTAGTCGTTGGCCTTTTCTGAATCTATATAACTAGCCCATTTCATCATGAGAATGGATGGAAATGAAGGAATACATCAAACCTATGATATTGTGAAAGAGAGCCAAACCTTTGTGAAAAAGCTGAGTTGGATTCATGTTCAAGAGTTGAAGAAGGAAGCTTGGAGGATTGCAACATCATCAGGTTCTAAACTTCTTGCTTTTCATTGAATATAAGAACTTGACCTATTTCTCTTATATTGTCTTTTTCATTTCTTGTTTATCTGATCACTTTATGTAAGTTATCAATAGGTAAGGTTGCAATTACGTAATCATATATAACAGGAGCAGGAGGCTTCTCTATGCTCGTAGGTTTGACTCCGTGAGGGAGTTGCTTGGATTAAAGCTCAACCATTGGAGTGGCGAGGACAAACGTCAAAAATCAGGTGCACATACATTCTCTCCTTCTCTCTGAACCCTCCCGCAAGAAAATAGAAGAGTTAGTTAGGAAGATGTTAGTGCCCATTTGTTAGAGGTTGTCTCACTTGTAGGAAACCCAAGTGAGGGGAACTCAACCTTTTCGCAGGGGGAGAATTCTCACCACACACTTCCTCTAAGTGTTGAAGCAGGCTAAGTTTGTAATTTCTTCATTGATGCCCTTCTGCAATTGACCACGAGAAGGATGAGGTGGTAGCGGGTTGCCATCTTCATGTATTGTTACTCTATCTTCTAATGAGCGAATCGATCCAGGTGGATATTGGTGGCCATCCACCTGTTTCAACTGGCTCCTCTTGTCAGTTTTTAATACATAATGTTCTTATGTACTTCTTTGTAATTTTGGGTTCTACACTTTCGAAGTTGTCTTAAGCCCTACACATCTTCCAGGTGGATACTGGTGGCCTCCCACCTAATCCATCTGGCTTATTTTCTATGTTTCATGTCAGCACATCTTGTTGTACTTCCAGGGCCATTTTGGGCCCCTAAATAGTGTTTTTTTGGCTTGACATAGCCAAACTATAGACTGAGTCAGAGTTTGATAGCATAATGCGTAGTTCTCGAAAATACCTTTTCAACGGGCTATCACGCACCTAAAACGAAGATCGTATGCAAAGTTACGACCCTGGGAAGTTAATGTACTAACTTACCCAAACGAGGCCCACATAACTTTTGGCGTTTCATCTCCTAGGGTTAGGTTTTTGGATGTCTAGTGTTTTGGCATCCTTGTTTATCATAAAAAGGCATTTAGAGCCTCAGAGTAATAATCTTCTGGCGAATGAGCGTAGCTGCGACATCTCTTCTCAGAGATAAAGTTGCCACCATTCTAACGAGTTGTGCACTCTGTATTTTTACAATCTCTTTACAATTCTTTCATTAATAGAAAGCAAGTATTGTTGTATTTCTCTATTTCTGGAAATTTTCATGAGTATTTCATTGTAATTTCTCTGCTTTCATTTCGTTCCAAAAATAAATACGGATCAGTGGTATCAGAGCAGGTTACTCTTGATCGTTTTTCAGTGCATGTCCCCGACGAGGTCCGAGTATAGACAGTTGGGTCTCGAGTTTGTCTCTCTTGAGGACAATCACTCTCACATGCCCAAGAAACCCTCGATGGTGGCATAAAAGAAAGACGGTGGAGTAGAAGATTCTATTAACATGTTTCTTAGCAAGCTCTCGCGTGAAACAGGGACGAAATGATGGAGAATTTTGCACACATTCTTCAATGCATGCCAATAGCAACAGACGCATATTCATCAAGTGACCATTCTGGAGGAACCTCTCCCTTCAAGGTACAAGTTATTTTGATATTCCCATATTTGAAGGTCAGATAGATGCAGATGCCCTAGAAAAATGGTTAAATATATTAGAAGGTTATTTCTCTGTTCAAAATTTTTCCGATAGGGAAAATATCACCTTCGCACTCCTCAAGGCTCTCTCCCATGTCAAACATTGGTGGGAAACTTACTGGGAACAACGTTCCATAGAGGAATCTGGAATATATGGGGCCGAGCCTACTTGTAATTTTTATGTGGATGCGGTCAAAGAACAGTGCTATCCTGTTGATAACTATGAAGACCAGTACATGAGATGGACCACATTGCGGCAAGAGAAGAGCCAAACAATGCCGAACTTCACAAATACTTTCCATACCTTGCGCACCAAGCTGGGTATCAAAGACTCTGAGCGACATCTAGTTCTGAAATACCGTGGGGCTCTACATAGGTACATCCAAACCGAAATGGATTTCCTAAACATCTCATCATTGGGAGCTGCCTATCGATATGTTGTCAAAATCGAGCAGAAATTTAGGCACTAGAACAAATGGGAATTCGGGTCTGCAAATCTGCAACAACCAAAGCAAGGTAAAGACAGCCCTAACCAACAACCTCTAGACAACCATTCCAAGACACATGACAAAAAGGGTAAATTAAATACGAAGAATGACATTGGGAAGTGGTGTGACTTCCACAAAATCCCCTGGCACAACACTGATGAATGTCACTCGAAACAGTCATTGGTGGTCGTGGTCAAAGACATGGAGCTGAACCCAGATTCATAATCCAATCCAGAAAATATTGAAAATAGACAGATCATCGACGCAGACCCCACTGCTACTGTCACAACCTCGACAATTCAAATTGAAGAACCAATAGATCTTGAAGAGGGGGAGTGCCTCTTCCATTCATAGATGTGGGTGAAGGGGACCCCATTGCATTTCATTGTCGATCACAACAACCATAAGAACCTCATCTCAGCTAAGGTCGTAAAACAGTTGGGGTTGTCGACAACACCACACCCACAACCATACAACATAGGGTGGCTTCACGAGGGACGATATCTTCGCGTCAGCCAACAGTGTCACCTATACTATGGCATCCATCCCTTCAAGGATGAGGTATTGTGTGATATTGCCCCTCTTGATGTCGGTGATGTTGTTTTGGGCCAACCATATATGTGGAAACGTAATGTTGTCTATGAGTCTAGACCCCGTAGTGTCATTATTACTCTAGGAGGTTAGCTCTATAGGATACGAGAGGTAGTTCTGACTACTGCCCCACCAAAACTGCACCGCAAGGTAATATCTCATACTACAAAATTCATCCTCTTCACAGTTTGTTCAAAGGATGTACATAAGACCACTACAACCACTACAGTCTCAACACCTTTTATCCAACAAACACAAATTGTCAAAGATACAACATATATTGTTTCTTCACCTACAATGGTGCCTACACAATACCCCATCCAACCCAGAGACAATAGGTTAGTGGAACAGATTCAACCCCTCCAACAAGTTTGTGACAGTCTTCCAGAAGCCAAGAAGCACAACTTCTCCAACAAGGCACACAACTCACAAAGCTTCAGATTCAAAAAATGTTTTCCACTCTTCCTTGGGCACTCAATGCAAAGGAGACCATTGCTTCCTTAGGGGGGAAGATTGATCCAGGTGGATATTGGTGGCCACCCACCTGTTCCAACTGGCTCCTCTTGCCAGTTTTTAGCACAACACGTTCTTCTATACTGCTTTGTAATTGTGGGTTCTACACTTCCGGGGTTGTCTGAAGCCCTACACATCTTCCAAGTAGATACTGGTGGCCTCCCAACTAATCCAACTGGCTTATTTTGCATGTTTTCATGTCAACACATCTTGTTGTACTTCTAGGGTCGTTTCGGGCCCCTGAACAATGTCTTTTTGGCTCGCCACAGTCAAACCGTAGACAAAGTGAGAGCTTGATGGTGTAATGCGTAGTTCTTGAAAAGACCTTTTCAATGGGCTATCACGCGCCTAAAACATAGATCGTGTGCAAAAGTTATGACCTCAGGAAGTTAGTGTACTAACTTACCCAAACAGGGCCCACATGAATTTTGGCGTTTCATCTCCCAGGGTTAGGTTTTTGGATGTCTAGGGTTCTGGCTTTCATGTTTATCATAAAAAGGCCGTTAGAGCCTCATTGTAATCATCTTCTAGCAAATGAGCGTAGTCGTCACATCTCTTCTCAAAGATAAAGCTGCCACCATTCTAGCGAGCCTTGCACTCTGTATTTTTACAGTCTCTTTACAAATCTTTCATTAATAGAAATCAAGTATTGTGATATTTCTCTGTTTCTGGCAATTTCCATGAGTATTTAATTGTAATTTCTCTGTTTTCATTTTGTTCCGAAAATAAATCCGGATCATAAGTCAATTATGCCATGTCTTTTGCCTTCAAAAACATGGTCTTGTTGTTCGTGGCCTTTTCATTTATTCCATTGAAACCTAGGCATTCATGGTGGGCTAATTGTACAACTACAGTGGGGATTAATATGCCTTGTCTTCTCTTGCCTAGCCCTTGTCCATCATAGCCCATATGCCTTAATAGATTGGAACCAATGCCTCTGGTATGATTTTCAAATCCACCAAAATGTTATTGAGAAAAGTTTAAGGAATGTGAGCTTACCAGAGTTGTCTTGGTTGTGGTGTTGGCTTTGGCAGTGGCTTTGCTCTTGAGAAATTACTTAGAGATTTTCCAAGACCTCTTTTTTTTTTGCCAACTCTTGTTGCAACTAAGTCTTTATCCAACTGAGAATATCCTCTTGCCAACCATCCACATTGATGACCTTATCTCCCAAGCATACAAGCTAAACTCTGCTCTTGTCCCAATCTTCCATGACAATTATGAGGGAATCTCGATATTCAACAAATTGCATCTTTAGCAATGACAACAATCTTATTAAACTCTCAAGGTTCTTCTCCATGTCTTTCATTCTCTTGTTAAACCCATAGACCTATTCCTCCAAGTGTTGGTTCTCTTCTTGAAGTTGAGCATTGATGGCCCTTAAGTCTTCCAACCTCTATGTGCTTCCTTTGCCCATGCAAAGTCTACAAAATTATGGAAGTTGCATCACAGTCAATGATTCAACCACTCTAATACCTTATGATTTGTGAATGAGGGACTTATATCCCACTCGCTTCACAAACATGGACATTGTGCAAAAGTTTGTTTATGAACTATCTCTCTATTCCTAGTCTTATATAGAGAGCTATGTCTTCAGAAAGGCTAATAGGCCTTTGTTCTTGATGAAAGTATGAGTGTAACACTAAACTCTATCTTTGGAATGGATAGTAGGCCTCTATTCATTGTGCCTACACATAACAACCAACTAACAATGGAAATCAATAAACCCATTGTTGCTTGGTTAGAAATGCAATTGATTTAAAACACCCAAAGGATTCTTTCAGATCTAGTTCACTACTCTATTTATGGATCGGTAGAACCAATGCTAGCCACCAATGCCATTACACTCGCTGTACTAGTCATAGGAATGCCTTCTTGGGATCACCCCAGTTCTCAACTCACCATGGACTCTACTAGCATTTGAAGTAAGGAAGAATGATGATGGGCATTGTGCTTGGCCTCTAGGACCTTATGTTATCGCACAGTTTGCAGCTAGGTCAAGTGGCTATGAAGTAGAAGGCCAAACTGTCGTAACATGAACCTATCCCACCCAATGTCACCACGATGGGGAGGTTCTTTCTCTTTAGGGAGGTTAGGCCCAGGGGAGACGTCCCCGGTAACTTGGAGTTTTGAAGAGGCAAAGGTTTAAAGGTCAAAGTAAAGTTCCCCATTCACGGGTCACCACCAAAACAGATAGTCCGGCTAAACAACCAATAATGAAGTGTAGGCCCAAAGAAGAACACCTGCCCGGAACAAAGCAAACCAATATATATATGCAAGCTATGGTTCAATGGGTTAGTACTTCAATAGACTATCTGATATCAATGTATAAGCAATTGCAAAAATAAATATTGACAAGGTCAATGTCTGTTAATATAGCAATGAAATAATGTTACTTCACCAATAAATATCAAGATGATATAGCAATCAATGTATCCAATCAATCTCTTATTCAATAAATGCTTTAAACACCATCCAATTGCTTAATAAATGAAATTTGCTACGTCAAGATGAAATAATCAAGGGTGACGTCAGCTTTTTAGGGTTAGCAGTTAATTAGGGTTTCAATTTATAAAAGGTTTTGAAAGTTATTTCAATCACTTTCACTTCAACGTTAGAGGCTAAAGATCAGTGCCTAAGGGTTATGCAGTCAAAAAGGTGAAGGACGCACAAGTTGAAGGGGACGAGATTCAAAGGACAAGAGGGAAAGGTTTCAAGGTGCTGCAACAACAGGGCCTTCAAGACAGAACTCTAGGAGGAGAGAGCACGAGGCCTTGCTTAAGCAACACCAGAGTGAGCCTCTCTCCCCTAGAGTTCTGTCTT
>JASDQU010711143.1:0-10110 GCA_032191745.1 Picea mariana
TTACTGTGCTTAAACAATTATGCCCATTTCAAACTCTTTACGGAACACTCAATGATGATCAAAATAATGCAGGGAAGTAAGCAATAGAATATTCAACACAAATCACACACATGAAATATATAGAGACAAATATTTCCTGAGGAAACCCATAAAGGGGAAAACCTCTTCTTCTTGATATGATAAGTAATCTTTATTTTCTGTACATTATCATTCTTATGAGAACCAACTCCTTTTGAGGCTACCACCTCTATTTTACAAGAATCAACTTTTTGAGAGCACCAACTCTCTAGTTTCTCTAACACCCACTAGAAGGAAGCACCAACTCCCTGAGTGTTCCAGCACCAACTTCCAGTTACACAGGAGCCAACCTATATAAAAAATAACAATAGTTCTCCCTTGCACCACCCTACCACCCTGGTTTTTCTGTCTGCAGCCAAATGGAAGCTACAACTCCCTGTGTTCAAGCACCCACTTGAAACTATGAGGGAAAAAGTCCTCCCTAGAACCACCCTACCACCCTGATTATAAAAAATTCATTACAAAAACTTATTACAGTGATACAATGTTTGTCAAAGGGCTTACCAGTCTCATCATTGTTCTGCTATACTTCTCTTCTCTGCTTGCATCAGTGTCTTCCTACTCACATCTTCTTGAGCTTCATGATATTCCGCTCTGTCTCTGCATGTGCACCTTGGATTTATCTTCCTCTCTCATATATGAATTTATGTTCTCTATATTTCTTCTGTGCTTTATGCTCTGTGTATTATTTCCATTCTATGTGTTATGCCTCTTCTATGCATTTTAGCTATTGCACACAACATGCTTCTACCCACATGAATAACTCTCAATAGAAGCAACCATATCTTCTCTGTTATGCATATATTTATCATGCCAAGTCCTCTACCATATCATAGACCTCACTCTTCATTCTCTCTGGCGACCATGCTGAGTCTATTCTTCATCAATGGTTGTTAGCCTAAGATTCTTTGGCTTCTCTGGCAGTTACAGTCTTCGATGCTTTTCCATATGTCAATTGTCTCTATGATGAGTCTTCATCATACTGGTAATTGCCTCTAGACTCTTCAGTTCCTTTGACGATCACCCTGAATTTGTTTGAATTCTCTGGTGGTTATGCTCAGTGTGTTCATCATCAGTGGGAATTATCCTAATATTCCTTCACTTCTTTAACAGTCAAAACTCTTCATATTCTCTGTTAGTTACAACTAGTCGTCTTTGGATTCTTTGACTTATAAGACTCTTCCTTCATGTTACCACTGGCGGTGACCCAATCGCTTCCTTAAAAGGAACTTCTCGATCTCAGTCTAGTGAGCGATATCTCTTTTTCACGATATGACCTTGGCTATGAACTTCACGTGACCACATGATTGTGGGTGCGTCCATAGGCGGTTTGCAAGAATCCCACTTTTCTCCTTGCAATTCACTACGAGCCTCCACGCATCCTTTCTCCAAAACTGTGGTTTCGATTGCGGCTTGCTCATGAAAAATTAAGGCCCGAGCATGTTCTAGCCCCGCAATGCAATAGGACCATCAATCTTATTACCTTGATGGTGATCCTCAAACGGACCGATTAGATAGGAAGGTTTATTTCACGGAAAAAAATCAATGGTCAGATTTGATCCTTACACTCATCCTTTCATTGTTCAATCTGACAGCTAGGAATTAATCAAACATTGAAATGGGTAGCTGTCAAAACTTCACCCTTCGGAACTTTGGAATTTTAACTTCTCAAACTTACACACTCCTTCCACTGTACTATGATCAACGATTGAGAATACACCTGAAGTGATCTTTCAAATTAGACAACTCATGTTCTTGTTGACCTGGTCTTCCACATGTCCTTGCTGAGGTGTTTTGCTGACGTGGGTGAGATGTGTAGGCAGTGTAGTGGAATGTGGAGGCAGAGCATGGTAGTGGAGTGTGACGTGTAGTGGGTAGTGGAGTGTGACGTCAGAGTGTAGAGGTGGTATGTATGAGTGGTTTGGTGGTTTACTTAGAGGGGTGGTTAGGCGGTAAGTGGTAATGAGCGAGGGGGTTCGAGTTAACAGAAAGGTGACACATATGAGGGTCCTACAAGGAAAATACCACCAACACAGACCCCCCCCATGATTAAAGGAAGAAATCTTGGGGGGTTTGATATGCCCTGTTGACCATAGATCTGAGTCCCCAATTCTCTGTCGCTGAGATTAGTGTTACACATCAATAGTGTCACAAGTGTCGTCACTACAAGTGTTGTAAGTGTTGCATCTTGACCAAAAGTGTCACAAACATCATACTGCCATCTTTCCTATGTTGTGCCTCTAATGAATACATAAGGACACTTAAAGGCACCCTCAAAGACTGGTCTTAGAAGAAGATAAATCAGTTGAGAAGGAGTACAAACCTTTTTCCACTAAAAAAACCACTCAAATATAAAATTTGGAAGGAAACACTCCCCTATGCATTGTCAGGGAGTGTTAACACTCCTTGGGCTTCTTTGGGGGAGTGCTACAATGCTCTCTACCCCATTTTGGGGGAGTGCTACCCTTTCTGAGCGAATTTTGGTTTGTTGAGACAAATCAGGGAAGAATCCCCTCAATTTTTGAAGGTGGTTGGATTTGAATAGAAGGTCAAGGCATGATATTAGGGAAGATCCTCAACTAAAGGAGAGGAATCCTCAACTTATCCCAAATATCTCTCAAGTGGTTGGGCCTCTCCAAGGTTATATAAGGATGCCTCCTCATGGTGAAAAGGAGGGCAGTCTAGAGGCATCAAACTTATGATCTCATAAGGGATATGAACAATAAAGCATCATCATTCTGTGTGTGGATTATTTGAGAAAGGGTCTGGACAAAGGGAGCCTGCTGAAGCTGTTGCACCACATCTATGGTTGTAAGAAACACTTTGTTCTCATTAATATAAATTCATGATTGGCCTATTTCTTTCAAGTTTATGTTTGTTTCACATGAACTTGTCTTCAGTAGATAGATCTATATTGGATATAATCTTAGTAGAATAGGAATCTTTTTGTATCTTTGTTTGTTCTACAAGACCTATTGAGGAGCTTGGGATTGAAGCTCAACTTGGATTTTGCAAGGACAAATGCAATTTAAAAAGGTACAATTTTCTTCTTCCTCTTTATTCATTAGCTTAATTAAGTCTAAGAGGATGTTAGTGACCAATGATAGCACCCTTTCTGTCTTGGTTTTAGGGGTCTAGATACGAAGAGGGAATCCTCTTGTCCACAGAAGGATTCACTCGTAACAGAAATTGGTGACTCCACTGGGGAGAAGCTATGAATTTTGTTTCCTTTCCTAGGTATTGTCTTGGATTTTTCTCATCTTTTGACCTTCTCCATATTGTCTCTTTGACTCTTAGATCTTATTGATTGGATCTTGATTTCATCATATTCAATTTGATTGACTGAGATTGGTTGATTTTTTGAGTTTTTGGGCATTTTTCTGAACTTTTGAAGCCTAGCGCTCCCCTGACCTTTCTATCAGAGCATTAACACTCCTCTGGTGCCCTTTTTTGTGAGAAATCTTCCAGGTTTTCAATCTCTGAGTTCATTTATTTCTTTTGGCACTTACTCAGGAGTATTGTAACCTTAGTACATCTTCGTCATTGGCCTTCAACACCTGCTTTCTGAGAATTCATCCTCTTTTGTTTGGATATTTTGACATTTGTACTTACTTTGCAATAACTCTTTGTCCTTGACGATTTAGAGTCAATTTGTCTTTTTCTTCTCATTCATCTGATTGAGTAAAAAAATTGTAAGGAGATTCAAAGGTATTTTGTACTTTTCCTTCTGATCTTTGAGGTCATCTTGTCCAAGCCCTTTTCCCTTCTTTTTGAGTTTTTGGTTTTCTTTTTCTTGTTTGATCACAACAGGGGTGTGTTTTGTTTATGTCAAGTTTTCTTTCGATTGCTTAAATTTCACAGATCTTGAAGTTTGATTAACATAGGAAGCTTTACATCAACTAATTTTCAATCACATATAAACATTTTAGCATTGTATAATATTTTTGATTGAGGATTATTACATGAGGTCATTGCATCTTAGTGTTTGAAATTGAAAGGAAAATCCTTCTCCTTCCCTTAAATAGACATTCATTGAAAAAAAGGACTTCTTATCATTTCTTATGCATGTTTTGGGAACTGAGTCAAAATACCATCAGTTTTCACTCTCATACACCTCTGAGTAAACAACAACCACTAAAATCAACACTAAACTAAACTTTATCAGACTTTTTTACATATTTGTTAGCAAACCTACATTATCTTAGGGTGTAGGGCTTTGGAATAGGTTGAAAGGTTAACTTTCCAAATCTATCAAACAAACTTAGCATCTTGTGATAGGGAGAGAAAATACAATTGTTGTATAGGCTTTCTGGGATCCCCCTCTCACACAGGGGTTACACACGAGGTCGCATTTGAAAGAGCTACGAATATTATCCCTCTGTGGTTTGACTATTCATAGTAGTCGGATCATATATTGGGGGTCACTTGAGGGTATACCCATGATTATGTGTGGGAGCCTCTCGAGTTGATTTCAGAATTGTTATCCTTCCCATATGTTCAGACTGGATTTTCAACTGTACCCGCCCAGGGGCTGACTACGAGTTGGTGACCTTAGTAGCCATAATATTTAGGGTCTCACACAAGGTGATGGTGAAGGGAAGTCTCACTATACCTAGAACAAACGTTGGTCAAACTCATTCGGGTTCCTTGGATGGTAAATCCACATTTACTGTGTGGAATCTTGCACCAAGGTGTAAGTCCGTTAAGTAGGTCTCTAATGTAACTGATCCACCTACTCTATCCCTGCCCCTTCCTATTTTGACCTCGTGACATTGGATTTCATCACCAACTAGTGGTTTCATTGTGGGAAGGTTTGTTTGATTGTTTGCTTCTCAGATTCATAGTGTGTGTTGTTTGTGTTACTTAGTGGACCTTAGGTTGAGTCAATGTTAATGGCATCAACTCCTGAGAGTACCAATGGAGGAACCCCTTGTCCTGGGGAACCTTACACCTTTCCTTCTTTTGGAAACTTTGGTCCTCCATACATTTCCACACTCAGTCTTCCGGGATTCACCATCGGATTACTGGTTTGGTTTTTCCCCACTCAGGTGATCTTGAATCCTCCCAGTGCTTCAGTTGCACCTAATACTTTAGATGTCATCATACCACCAACACATCAACCTCATGTCGACCTTTCTCCTTCTTTGCCTGTCAGGTCTCCTTCTCTTTATCCTTCTTCGCCTAGTGAAAGCTCTAAAGCAAGTAGCCAGGTTGATCAAAAGAAGAAGAAACAAAAAGAGAAGAAGAAGAAGAACCTGAAAAGGACCAAGACTCCAAAAACATCAGATGTTGGATCCAAGCAACCAACTACTATTAATAGTACTGGGAGTGTTGATGAGGTCAACAAGATTAAAATGAAGAATCTGAAACCCAAATTCCCTTGTAGTCTTTGTAAGGGTGACCACTTTCTGAGGGATTTCTCTGGTATTCCCAAGGTCTTAGAAATGTGGTTCTCCATATCATCGGCCCCTACTGGTCATGTCGTTGATACCCCGTCAACTAGTGACGTTAAGGTTGGTAAGAATAAGACAACTATCAAATTCCCTTGTATGTTATGCAAAGGTGATTATTACTCTCACCTTTGTCCTCGCATGGACAAGGCTTCTTCTCTTTTGGAGAAAATTCAACTTCCAAAAGGTTATCGTAGGCTTTCCCCTTACCCATCATTAGTTGATGGAATGGTCAATCTGGTTCCATCCTCGATCAATCCGATTTATCAGGTGTTCAATCTAGTTTCATCATTGGTTGAACCACTCACCAAAGTAGTTGATCCAGTTCCTTCATCAATGAACCCCAATTTTCATATGGATAGTGAAACCCAAGTGACTGATCCAGTCCCGTCATTGGTCGGTCCCACCCTTCATCCAAAGAGTGTCAAAATGGTCGACCCAAATTCTCCATCGGTCAATCCCACTCCTCCTCTGACGAGTGTTAAAGTGACTGATCTAGTTCCTTTCTCGATTAGTGCCACCCTTCATCCGAAGAGTGCCAAAGTGACTGATCCATTCCTTTCCTCGGTCAGTCCCACCCTTCATATGAAGAGTGTAAAAGTGGTTTCTCTGGCTACATCATCGGTCAATCCCACTCTTCCTCTGAAGAGTTCCAGCATGGTCGATCTGATCCCATCATCAGTTGATCCTACTCTCCCTCTAGAGAGTAAATCTAATACTGCCCACGTTTTTCTCGTTGATACAGAATATACCATGCTGGGAGGCATTCCTCCTTCTCCCACGAAACCCCCTCCAAGTAATGAGGCCATCCTTTTTGATTGGGGTGCGCTAACATGACCTCATCTTCCCTCTCACATTCGTTTCCAAATTACTATATAGGTTTGTGGTCGGGACATTCCTCAAACTCTGATAGATGAAGGTGCATCCATTAGTATCTTTTCCTCTGTTGCTTGGCACGCTTTGGGTTGTCCTCATCTTGCGCTGGTTACACAGAATTTGTTATCTTTTAACAAAAGAACCAGTCAACCTTTAGGGACCCTTCCTTAGTTTCCCATAACATTGGGAGGAAAAACTGTCTTTATTGATGTCATGGTAGTCTGAGACCCCTTGGATTTTTCTTTACTCCTTGGGTGGGATTATGTCTATGTTATGAAAGCTATTGTGTCCACTCTTTTTCGTGTGATATATTTCCCTCACGATGGAAGAATGGTGACTATTGATCAACTTTCATTTGTTGGCCCTGACTTGACCATCAACCCAATGACCTCCCTAAACGGGCCTTATATGCAGTCAATATCACCTCTACCATAGGTCAATTATGTGGCATTGTCTCCCATGACTTCAACTTATAATGACTTAGATCCGGTAGTTGACATGGTGATCTCTTCGGTAGGACTATTGGAGCTTTATCTCCTTACCCCTGAAGAGACCCTCGACATGTGTTCCTTCTGGAGCATTCTTCTTCCATCCAGTGAAGATCTCTTGGAAGCCATGACCGAGTTTTGTCCCTTGACATGGTGTCCTTCCAAAGCATTATCCTCTTGGAAGCCATGATCAAGAAGATTCCACGAGCATAGTTTCTCTTCTTTGTGGCAAGCTCGTTAAAAAATGAAACAGAGGGTACGAGCATAGTTTCTCTTCTTTGTGGCAAGATCATTAAAAAATGAAACAAAAGTCACGAGCACAGTTTCTCTTCTCTGTAGAAAGCTCGTTAAAAAATGAAACAGAGGCCACGGGCAAAGTTTTTCCTCTCTATGGCAAGCTCGTTAAAAAATGAAACAAGAATATGGGGATTGAACCCAGAGCCTTGAGCATAGTTCTTTTCTTGTGTCAATCTCATTAAAAAATGAAACAGTCACCTCTCCCATCAGGTCAAGTCTTTCGCCAGATCTTGTAGATGTCAAGTCAAGTCTTTCGTTAGGTCTCATATTTGAACCTTCATTTCATCCACCTGTATCATTTTTCTCCATCTAGTATAGAAATTGGTGAAAACCTCAAAGTCGCTGATTGAATTGAATCTTGGGGGGCATGTCTCCAGCCTTTGATGATCATTTTGGAGTTAAGCCACTAGCTTTTCAAGTTGGGGGCATACCGAGCTTAGTATTTGTTCCTTATCGTGCTCGTAAATACATGAGAATGTAACTGAGTATACTTTTATCACTTTTTTGGACTCGCATGGTTAAATGAAAAAGGAACCCCTTGGAGTCATCTTTAAGCTCTTTTCAGACTCTCTAAACATGAAAATAATGTTGAGTGATCTTGCTTCCTTTCCCACTCATTAAAAGTTTTGAAAGGGCATCTTTTGAGTGATAATTTATCTATTTTTCGGCCTCGTGAGGCTAAAATTACGAAAAAGGACCACATTGGAGTCGTCTTTAAGTCATTTTTAGACTCTATAAATATGAAAAATCACCGAGTTTACCTTCTTTGGACTCGTTAAATAATCATACATTGAAGGGGCCATAGGGGACTGAATCCTTACTTCTTCCAGTTCACTAAACAAAGGAAGAGGGACTTACCTAAGGTGAGTCATATTGAGCATGTGTTACCCTCCTCGAGCTTGTTAAATTAAAAATAGGTACTCATCTATTTGGATGGGGGAAAAATTGAAGGAAACAAGCCAAGCAGTTTTTGAGAACACTACTAGTAACTCTTACTGTCACCCTTGAACATGACACTTTGTATTTTCATACATTTTAATCCGCTGAACCTATTTATTGAGCCAATCCTTTGATTTTTATTTACTCCTTTGGGTCACCCGAAGAAAGTCACAGTATCCACTGCATCATCATTTTTTGGTCCATGTCATGTTTCTGCTATTGTGCCTCAATGTTCAAGGGAATTATCTTCCTCGAGAGTCATCCATCACAAATATCTTGTTTCAATACCCATGTCAGTCCATGTTCATTTGATCTACCAATTTATATCTCTATTTCATTTTCGTGTTGTTGACGGGGGATACATCAAGGCCATCATGTGATGAGTCTATTCTTGTTGACCTCAATACATTATCCAGGAACAAGACTTAGAAACCAGTTAGTACCTTGGGACCTGCATGCCTCAATGGCATGCCTCCTCAAATCCGACAGTGGGTTTACATCATTGATCTCTGATTGGATGATTCCACAGATGTTCAACTTCAACTCATCTATTCACAATCGTTGGAATGTACTAGAGTACCTTGGGAATCATTGACATCAATGGTGATTTCCCTCGCACTTGTTAATGATTTACATCATTGACCGGTAATCAAGTGGATTCTGCCATGTTTGACATTAGGACATATATTCACATGGTTATATTAATACTACATCGGGATCAGTAAGAAGACCCTGGGTTGAGTCATCACTCTTATATGTATTTTTCCCAGGTTGCGAAGGAGTTTTCTTTTGAACTATGACACATATACTTTTACATAGATCCACTTTGTATTGGCCATGGATAAGTCTTGTCATATCGTAGATCCACTGTGTATTATTCAAGGCTACAATCAGTTAAGGTCATAGGAGTATAGATCCACATTGTATCTTCAATGGCTATACCTTTTTTCAATATGATTATGGATCTGAAGTGTATTTTATGGCGTCCATACCTAAAAAGTCTTTATCACTCAATTATAGGTATGCCTACCTTGGGTTTGAAACATGTCGTTAATGATTGTTGTATGGTTGTGTGCAGCTTCTACCAGGTTCTCCACATCCATACCCTTGCTTGAAGAAGTCTACAAAGTACTTCAGTCATCATGTCTTCTAACTTCGCACTTTGGGGGGCAATCTGTTGCACATCAAAATTACAAAATTACTCACTTCAATAGTGTCACAAGTGTCATCATTACAAGTCTTGTAAGTGTCTCATCTTTTCCACAAGTGTCACATATTTACCACAATTGTCGCAAGTGTCGCAAAAATCATACTGCCATCTTCCCTATGCCGTGCCTCTAATGACATCATAAGGACACTTAAAGACACCCTCAAAGACCAGTATTTGAAGAAGATAAATCAGTTGACAAGGAGTACAAACCTTTTTCCACTGAAAAAAACACTCAAACATCAAATTTAGAAGGCAACGATCCCCTATGCACTGTCAGGGATTGTTAACGCTCCCTGGGATTATTTGTGGGAGTGCTACAATGATCTATGCTCCATTTTGGGGGAGCACTACCCTTTCTAATCGAATTTTGGTTTGTTGAGACAAATCGAGGAAGAATCCCCTCAATTTCTGAAGGTGGTTGGATTTAAATAGAAGGTCAAGGTGTTAAGAACCAAACATCAATATAGCATATAAAAACCTCAAGAAAAGTACTCAACGCCTTGAAAAAGAGATAATTTTAGATAATAAGCCTCTTCGAGGGGGAAACCTCCTTTTACCCCACTTAAATGTTCAAGTACAAGATGTTTCAAAATGAAAATGTCTCCTTGGTATATATAGGAGACTAGGAGGTATAATTACAAATAATGGCCTAAAGCCGACATAATTAAAATAACATTACTAATCTAAATTACAACTAATGGCCTAAAGCCGACATAAATAAAATAGCATTATTAATCTAATATGCCCCAATTAAGGGATAATGAGCCAATAT